>JACMZG010001893.1:3118408-3156616 GCA_018340805.1 Microvelia longipes | reverse complement strand
AATGTATGCTATGATACATGTGTTAGTATAAGTAGTATATTAAGGTGAGTATGTCCTACATTTTAAATGTAATAAATTATAATAAAGTGTTAATAATTAGATCTAGGATATAAGTATAAGATTTCTAAAATTAGTTGATAACTTTAGTTTTATAAGCATATAATAATCGAGACAGTACCTCCCTCCCACGGCACAAGATATCTGTTTATCTTTTGTGGAGGGATAAACCTGAAATGTTTAACATAATGTTTGAATAATTGTAATTGTATATATTTTCAAATAAAGGTTATTAAAAAAAAAAAAAAAAATTATATTTTGGACAGCACAATGGACGAAGATTGATTTTTGTACTCACTCTCAATTCTCTATCATAAGCACTCTGAGAGACACAATGATACAGACATATACACATAAGTACTAACGGATAGGAAAAAACCACTCATGAGGGCTCGAAAAATCTGAAAAGAACGACTCCGGCGAGATCTTAGTTTCAAATTTTTATTGTAAACAACATAATTTTCCAACAAATCTACAGTATAAATGAGAAAAGGAGAAAAATTCCTAGAGATCAATTGCCATAGCATGTAAAAATTACTTATTAAAAAATCGTGTACGGACGGACAACTTTGCGAAAACTACTTGGGAGCCTTAAAAACGGCTGAAACGGATAATTCCGGTTTCGGATTTTTTGCGAACACAATACTTTTCCAATATACCTGCAATATAAACGAGAAAAAGTAAAAATGCTTTCTATTTACACAAATAATATGTTATCAATAAAACCAGTTATAGAGCTTTATAAAATTTAAATATTACTTCATTTATACCAGTATTTCAAATTGATTTTAAAAGACCTGGATAACTCATTTTAGGTAATATTATCCATGAGAATCGAAGCTTAGGAGGTTGTTCGGGTGACGAAAATAGAGGAGGTTGGGGAGAGGGGGGGACCGTATTCACTTGACCTACTGATTCCAAAATATAATAATCTATCTTAACAAAGTTTATATTAAATCCTTAAAATTATTATCTTGGTGAAACTATTGTTATAGACTTTCGAAAGAGGTCTACCTTCAGTAAATTGACAAATGCGAGTATAAATTTACTGTTATTTTTTGGTAATGTTTTCCAAAAATATCGTTATTGCGTTACAAATTATGGTATTTTTAAAAATTCTGGTGTGGACGTCCGCATATCGGGCGAATTTTCTTGAAATATCAACTTAATTTTTGCTCAAGTTTTTGTCATGTTGTAATAACCTGAACAGTGCGTCACAACTTGTTATTTAATTTTTTTGAATTTTTCAAAGGGAATGCTCATATTTGACCTTTCGTGTACACTAAACGGTCCCGCATTATCGGCCCAATTTTGAAGCTCAGATTATGCTACATTTTAGCGCATTTTCTTTGAGAAATTCGCAGAAATGTTATTACAGTAAACCAAAAACTTAAGTAAAAATTGGATTGATAAGCATGAAGGCGGGCATTTCAAGGATGATTCGCCCGGCAAGCAGACATCCGTGGCAGATTTATTTTTAAGTTATAAATTTAAAATACTGTTAATAAGACGATACAAAGTTAACGTCGATACCGAAATTCGAACCTGAAAGCTGTAGATTTCAGTAGTCTTATCGACTCCGGTCCGGTTTTATTGAATTCAGCTCTCCAAAAACATCGAAAACGATACCCTACTCGACATATCTAGAACCGATCGACGGTAATTTAGAACCGTTTTTGCGACTTGTTGGTCATTTTATGTGGCCGTATCCTCTTTAGACCAGTTTCGCTTGACTCAGCCCCCCAAGACATTTAGAAAACGACACCCTCCCAGAATTTTGTTTTTACCGAACGTTATTTTTGTTTCCTGTATTTTCCTCAGTTTTTTCGACTTTTCACTTAGAGTGGTTGTATCGTAACCTGATATTTTTACCTATGACAAAGAATTTCAGACATATTTCATGAAATATTAAATTTATTTAATTACGATATGAGCAATTTCTTAAAGTAAGGTAACAACATCTGGAAAATTATTAAAATGCGTATTAGCAGCGAAACAATTAAGAATCGAAATGAAAATGAGACACCCAAAATTAAGTCAAGAATCGAGTGCTTTAACTTCTTAGCGCCTTTCACTTTGTATAAATGAATGCATGCCATTTACCTGCTTATCTACAATAGTCCAAGACCCGGACCTGAAAAAATGTGACTCATTTTTTACTACTTCAAACCAAATTTTTCAGAAAATATATTTTGGAACGCAGCAGCGTTCCGCCCCGCCAAGTCAAGAAGAAAAGTTAAAATACCTTGCTTAGTCAGTAAAAAAAGTCAAAACCCTACTAAAGCTGCCAGTGTATATTATACTGTACGCAACAAAGAAGGGTTTCAAGGGTCTGTAGCGTGTAAACGGCTATAGATGCATAAATATAATTATAAAATCTTTAAAAGGCGTGCCTTGTAGATCGAAAATAAATAAAAAATATCTCAATCGACCCAGCAGAAGTGGAGAAAAAGAGGTTATAAAATGGCATTTTTGACAACTTCTTATTCTTCCTTCATTTTTTGTTAACGCACCTACATCCTAAACTACTGAACGGATTTTGACGGATGAGAACTTTTTGGATTCGTCTTATGCTCGTGTGCATTCCTAAATAACAAAATATAAAATAAAATTCGACATTCCTTGCGAAACGCGGAGCGAAAAACAAAACAAGCGAACGATAGTTTTATTTGTTTACGCACCTACAGCCTCAACCACTGAACGGATTTTAATGTGAAAGGACTTTTTAGATTCTTCTTATGCTTGTGTACATTCTTATGCTAAGCGCGGAGCGAAAAACTAAGCTAGCGAACGATAGTTTTATATGTTTACGAACCTACAGCCTAAACTAATGACACATTTTGATACGTGGGGACTTTTTGAATTTGTCTTATGTCCGTGTGTAGTCCTACGTGATAAAACCTTAAATTAGACATTCCTATGCTAAACACAGAGCTAGAAAATAAGCTAGTGAACGCTACTTTTATATAAATTGACCCACCAGCAGTCTTTACTAATGAATGGATTTTGGTGTTTTGGGACTTTTGGATTTGTCTGATGCTTTTTAACATCCTTGTATCAATGCATCCCAAATTTATAATTCCTATGCTGTAGGCGCCGCAAAAAACAGAGCTTAAGAGTGGTGTATAGAATACCTTGACACCCTTTACAGCTTTATCTACAACATTTATCTTGTTTACTTTTGTTTTCACATAAAACAGGAGCCGTACAAAAAGTCATGGAATCTTATCGAAAACCACTAACGTGGTAAAAAAAAGTCTTTGGTACAAACAGTAGGGAAATCAACTTTTCTCTCCTGGAAATTCATGTCCGTATTGATCGGAGACGGTCATTGGCGTTTCAAAGTGAAGTTGCTAGGTTGGCTATACTAAAGGACCTTTTCCAAACTGTGAGGCAATCATCAGCTTTTTCTCCACCTCAGCTTCTGGCGGCGTGCCAGAAAAGTGAATTTACTTAAAAGGTAGTGTTGGCATATCGTGCATATTGGGTGTAATGCCTGATTATATCGTACCTTTATCGTTTCATTCATTTATTTCTTGTGTTTACTACTGGATATATGCAGGTAAGTAGAACTGCTGCAATTATGACAACTGCTAAAATCTGTTATAAGTAATCTCCACGAAGAGCTGAATTGTTTAGTATCACAAAATATAATAAATGAAGATATACAATTAGGTCACACTGCTGGCTAGTCGCAAAGATGAAGATGCTGATGATTGCCACTCAGTTTGATATAGGCCCTTTAGTATAGCCAACCTAGCAAATTCACTTCGAAACGCCAATGACCGTCTCCACCCAATACGGACATGACTTGGCAGGACAGAAAAGTTGATATCCCTACTTTTTTGGACCATAGACTTGGCGGGGAGTTTTTTTTACCACGTAAGTGGTTTTTGGTAAGATCTTAAATTAGGATGAAAAATATTGTCTGCCTATTCAGAGTAGATTCCTTCATATGATTGCATATGCTGAAAATTTTATAAAATCACACAAATTTCAGTTTTCTAGAAATAAGTGGTTCCCTGTGGGTGGTGTGCTTACTTGAATTGAACATTTTTTAAAGGCGATACAATTTTCAAAAAAACGAGTGTTTAATAATGAAAATCAAATGACTAAAACCATAGTTATGGCTCTTTTAAAAACATAAAAAACCGGTTGATTTGTGTAAAGTCAGCAAATTTCTTTGATTGACTTTTTGTGTTTTTTTTCATTAACAAATATCATAACTTGAGTTGTAGTGATTTGATTTTGACAAAAATTCTCGTTTTGTAAGAAATTGTATTAGCTTTATAAAATGTTCTTTTCACGTTTTGCACACAACCTACAGGGAACCTCTTATCGCAAAAAAACTGGAATGAGTGCGACTTTTTATTATTTTGAGCGAGCGCATTCATATGAAGGGCTTCACTCTAGGTAGGCAGACTATGTTTTTTCTTCATAATTTAAGGTATATTTTTTTTTAAAAAACTTTATTTGAAGTAGTACATTTTTTAGCCTTGGCTTTTTATACTACAAGTTCCATACCCCTTGGAAGCAGCTAAATGTGCTCACCAAAGCATCTGCCTAAATTATGCAACGCAAAAATGTTTATAGTTAGGTTGCGTAGGGTGTACATAGAAAAATAAATTTGATGGATGGATATTTTTGTCGGGTAAATATCAACTGGATAAAATTTAATCGGGACACATTTTATCCATGTACAGTCACAGGTGGACATTTAATCCGGAAACATTTTTCAGGCTACATTATTCCAAATTAATTCGGAATAATGTATAATTCGGTACATTTTATTCGTGGGCACGTTCTTTCTGGCTAAACTTTATACGATATATACAGGAATAGTAGGAGTGTTATGAAAGCTGAAATTCAAATGCATGTGCTTATTTTTGCAAAATGTTTTTGTAGATTTAATGTTTATGGTTTTCTTCAATACAGTATTAATTGCAGCTACATTCATAACAAAGGTGAGACGAAGCAGCGCGTTTTCTTGTCCATCTTTCGTTGATCAACGTCAACCCCTTTTTTTAAACATTTATTATTATGTAGGAGAAAGTAATACTGGTTTTTTATTATGCCACTAGGGGTGTTAGCTGATGGGAATAAGTAAATTTGTTTAGTTACAACATACTCTCACTAGATGGAACCACTGGTATCAATACGTGGCATTTCAATTTAGCATATAATACTATACTCTTCTTTACTATCTAAATTCACTCGTCTTAAACCACGTGTTTACTGGATCTCGTTAACGTATGCGATTCAAGGTAAAACTCTTAGGGGGGGGGGGGGGGGGGCCCAGCCCTCTTAAAATATATATATATAATATATATATATATATATATATATAATATATATATATATATATATATATATATATATATATATAATATATTTACATATATTACTGTATTTTTGAATAAGATATAATCTTATCTATCCGATGTTACTATTTACCGATATTACTGATCTTCCTATTTAACTTTCAAGTAAAATGAATTTATTAAAGTAGTAATATGTTGAAAAATAGGAACAATAAAGTCGAAATTAATTTATATTGATAAAGTATATTTTTATATGAAAAATAAATATATTTTACTTTATTATTTATTTTCATAATAAACTTTAAATAAGATAAATTTAATTTTAGTTTTAAATGCAGAAAAAGCAATATGTTTTTCTTGGAGGGCTAATTTCTAACCGGGGGGGGGGGGGGCTTAGTAAAGTGCCCCCGTTGCCCCCCCCTTTAGTATCGTTGTGCTCGTTAAATTTATTTTAAAATTGTAAATTTGCAGTTAAGTATGATGTCATTGGTGCAGAATGTGTGACGAAGTAAACGGAATGATAAATTGTTTGTAAATAAATTAGGTACGGGGTACCTCGAAACATTTCCTCAAACACATCCAATTCGCTACATTCATCCTCAATACTTCTAAATTTATCTTTAAATTCATCTCACTAGATAAATTAAAGATGAATTTGAGCACATTTGTTGCTATTATTTATGACTACATGCGCACCAAATAACCGAGCCACAAATGTTTCTATGTTAAATGATTTTTTTTAAATTTTGGTTGACTCATTATTGCGGGGTAATGAAGTCATGCAAAAATTATTTTCCCGATAGTACAAGTAGACATACCTTATGATTGATTTTTGTACCAAGTTTAAC
Source organism: Microvelia longipes (assembly GCA_018340805.1). Classification (NCBI taxonomy): domain Eukaryota; kingdom Metazoa; phylum Arthropoda; class Insecta; order Hemiptera; family Veliidae; genus Microvelia; species Microvelia longipes. The sequence continues at coordinate 3,150,390 of JACMZG010001893.1, read as the reverse complement.
TCTCTAGAATAAAAACGCTAAGAGCTACAATGAATACGGACACACTCACTCACATACAACCACATATACAGACAGACAACTGTGAGAAAACCACGTTGGAGGTCTTAAAAATCTTTAACGGATAATTAACATAAAATCTCGGTTAAAGATATTTTTGCAAACACAATACTTCCCTTATTTACCTATTGTTTGGATAAGCAGAAGTAAAAACTAACTTAAATCATTGTTAATTATATTTCTTTTAAGGGCGTTAAAAAATCAAAAATAAATATTTTGATAAACATAAATAGTGGACTATTTAAACTCAAAGCATTAGCTCAGCGTCAAAATTGTTAATATGTACGTGTATTGTTGTTAATAAAATAACATTTTGCCGAACAATTTTGCGGCCGCATATCTAAAAAATCGATTTCGGCACCGGAGGTCCGGGGTTCGCAGCCCGGGCTATACTCAAACATTTTATGAATAGTATTTGTATTAAAAAGATTTCGCCAACTTTAATTAATTCTTAGAGTGTAGTAGATGCAACCCACCAGAGGTGGTTCCCGCAAAGTGAATACCCTGATGGGCCGAAAGGCCCTAAAACGGGCATTTTATTTATTTTTTTTTATATCTAAAAATAAGATTTGTTTCTACTGGAGAAAGCCTTCGAGAGATATCGCTTGCCATACGCAATAGTATATTATTTAATTATTTATTTATTTTTGGAATTAATTTAATAAAAAAAATAATTTGAAGTTAAAAAAAGCAATAATTTGCTTTGTGTACACACTTAATTTTCCGAATATCCCCGAATTCAGTAAATACTGTAATCGCTATTTATTTATTTACCTATATTTTGTATTCAAGTTACATTTCAGAATCATTAAAACAAACTTGACCTGTATCTAACTAAATATAATTATTCTGAGGACGGCTGCAAAGTGTCTACTTTACAGAGTCTACTTGAATTTAGACAAATAAAGACATTAGATAAAAAAATTAGATAAATAAATGTCAGTAAAGAATTATTCTATTGCTAAGGCGATAAAACACTTACTTTACGTCCACCAGTTGTAATTATTTTCTTTACAGCCACTACGCAAATTGGTAGTGATGAAATCATAGAAGAAGCTAATAGTAATATGTCTCCGTTATTTCCTCATAGTAAGAAAAAAACAAGAAAGAATTATAGTAAACTTTTATGTGTTATACATTTCAGCTTGATACAACAACGCCTCGAGTTTTAGTAAATGTTAAAAAAATTAATACAAAAACAAACACACCCACACACACAATAAGCAACTGAATAAAATGAGAAATATATATATATATATAATATATATATATATATATATTATATATATATATATATATATATATATATATAATAAATCAACCGTAAGGTCTGGTTGAGATGTCCGTTTAATATTTTTTAAGACGTCACATTTTTTATGATTTTCGCACTGCGAAAATCATAAAACGCGAAACATGTTCGGAATGCTCAAAGAATTCCGAACATGTTTCGCGTTATTACTCTCATATATTACAACATGCGTGCTAAGTTTCGAAAACTTAGCTCGCATGTAGTAATATATGAGACCATCATGCGTGTCTCAAATGTTTTATCTCATTATATTAATTTTTATCGAATGCCATGCAAATATTTTAAAAAAAAAACTTGATAAAGATCAAAAAATAATTTAGTTGAGTTGAAATTTGGTTCTAGTGTATCCATTTTCGTAATAAATGGTTTCCCTTATTGGGGTGATTTGTTACAAGAAATTGCAAATTTCTTTATTGTAATTTCTATATTTTAAAATTGATAAATATTAAAAGTTATTTGCTATAATGTTCTGTAAAACGTATGTTCTAAAGATAACAATATAATTTTAAATATTTATACTAAGTATTATTTCTAAACGGCTTGTATACCTTCAGTGTTTGTTGGATCACTATTGCTAAGTAGCATTCAGCGAGGACAGTACCTGTTTGGGTGACCACTGTAAATAAAAAATATCGCTGAAACTAAAAAAACCATCAAACACGTATAAATATGCATATATCAAGGGTTAATGGTAGCTAAGTTTAGAGCGCGCCAGATCGACCCTTGATCTGCAGTGCACAGGGGAACGTGACCACCTAGTAGAACAAGACCACCAGGTGCGATTAGTGGGTGTACCCTTTTTATTTTGGAAACTTGGACCTCTGAAACTGGTACTGGTCCCTGAAAGGGTCAACCCTAATCTAAAAACCGGCCGGTACCATCTGTATCTGAATTTTCTAAAGGAATAAGAAGACCGGTTTCATTTTGTATATAGTGAGAGGGTGGTAATACAAGATCAATTTTTATGTCTGTTAAGTAAAAGGAATCGTAAAATAATATTTTACGTAAATTAAACAAGCCAGGCTAAGAATAAATCGATGAAGTGGTTAATTCTGATACACAGTAGGACTTAAGTTTTCTGAAGATGAAACAAGTGTCATTGTGTTTGTTTCGATTTTAAGAAGATGTCGTATAACTAATTTACATACACCAATTTATCGTTAAACGATAAATAGGATAGTAGATAGTAATTATTGAGTAGATAATTACTCTCTATATCAATTAGAGCTAGTCAGTAGAGCAGGTAGTTTGAGACATACAGATAAATATTTTAGAATAAAATTAAAAAGGTTGTATTTACAACCTTTATTTAAACCGCAAGTTAAAGCAGCATAATTGAAGAATCAGCCAATGTTGATACTTGCTGTTCGATATTAATATCTCTAGACCGGTTTCGGCATAACGCCGTCATCAGCAGGCGGGGCAACACTCGAACTCTTAAAGATGGCATCTTCAGAGGGCTCATCGTGCTCATTGAGACTAGAAGTTATTCACTGATATAACTTTATTAGTTGTGAGCTCCAGTGTTGCCCCGCCTGCTGATGATGGCGTTATGCCGAACGCCTGTATGTCCAGAGATATTCATATTTAAGTAAGTACTGACGGTAGCTGATTATTTAATTTTTGAATAGTTAGTAAAGAGATTAAATAACAAGCAAATATCAAAAAAACGGGCACAAGTTACATTGGAACTTTTCCTTACTACACCGGATTTGCTGAGCTCATCTCCTCTACTGCGGACTCATTTTGCTCGTCCTCAGAATATACAAATTATCTTTCAAATAAGAAGAAGATAAAACTAACCTAAAAGAATTTAACTTAATGAACTAAGCTTGTTCATTTTATTCAGGTACTCCTGGTGTGTATAGTGAAGGTGTTTAGTGAGGAAGTCCCTACTTTTTAAAACCTTCAATAGACACATTGTTTTCAAGAGAATTCAAATATTTTATACCAGTGTGGCCAACCTGAGATTTCTGAAGTCTGTGAGAGGGAATGAGAAGAGCGTCCTTGTTTTTTGTGTTTTAGTTGTGGGTCAAGTTGTTTCTGTCGTATAGGTGAGTATTAGTATTTATATACATATAAGAGAGATAAATGAAAAGGTTTACAACAGCCACGATGCTCATTTTTTTAAATACTGGGACAGATTGTAGCATCTGGTTTTAATCCTAGTATGATTCAAATATTTTTTTGTACAAACAGAAGTTGATTAGTGTTTGTATAGGTCTACATAATAATGTCATAACTAAGTCAACTTTGTGCAACTGATTTGTACACTATAACCATGATATCTTTTGGTACCCCATGTTTTAATTTTCTAAATACGTATACATATGAAGATATTTTTAAAGTCAGGCTGTCTACGTATGTGTGGTCTCCAGGTAAGTCTGTAGTCATGAGTTATGCTAAAAACATAAAGAGTTCCTGTTTCTTATTTGCTTTAAAACATATGGTCATCCATCCAGGCACTGGCCACGCTTGATGATATTTTAATTTTATGATCCACTAAAAATGATAGATACACCAATTGAATTGAAATAAAACTGAGTGAACTCATTTATTACGTAAAGGTGTACACTGGTACCAAATTAGAACTCAATTGTATTGTTTTCTGATTTTTTACATTTTTTTTAAAAAACTTACACGAGACATTCGATAAAAATTGAACTAATGTTGATAATGAAATGAAACTTTGCACATATGTTTGATTTGTACATGGCTACATACGTGCAAATTTTCAAAATGATCGCAACATTTTTCCGTATTGTATGATTTTTCAAAATGTTTGCTGAGTCATTATTGCAGATTAATGACGTTCTATAGAAATTATTTTTCGAATAGCACTACTTAAGCGGTAGATAATATTTTGTACAAAGTGTCAACTCTCTAGCATAAATACACAGGGAGCTGCGATGATAAAAGACACACACTCACACACACATCTACACATGCAGACAGACAACTTTGCGAAAACCGCTCAGGAGGTCTTAAAAACGCCTAATAGTTCAATTGTTATCGAATGATTTATATATGTTTTTTTTTTAAATTGTAATAAATCTGAAAACAATCCTATTAAGTTGAAATTTGGTACAAGTGTATCCTTTGACATAATAAATAAGTGTAAAATATGTTAATATACGACAAGTATGTCTATGGTTTTTGGTAGATCATAAAAGTTAAGCAGCATCGAGCGTGGTCAGTGCCTGAATAAATGACGACAGGGAATGAAACGAAGGTATTGACTATCTGAGGACGAGCGAAGCGAGTCCGAAGACTTGTTGCAGTATTAATTTAACGACTTGTATTTCTGACGACGAGCGAAGCGAGTCCGAAGCTGGGAGGTTGAGTGTAGGAAATCCTATTTAATGAGGTAGAGTTCAGAGGTACCTAGTACTTGATTTTTTTACCTCTAAAATTATCTCTAAATACGGTAGGTAGTAATCTTTAAGCACAATAAGAAATATACACTTAAAGCAGGTAATATACACTTGTATATATTACCTACTTTTACTAGCTTAATTATACCTCTGAAAGCAGGGTTTGATGTCTAGACAGAGACAGATGTATGTAACTCAACTGCATTCTGCTATATTACATCAACAGGACTCGTCGATCTTAGTAGTAGTAGTAGTAATATGAGGGGAGTGGTAGTGACTACAAGGCAAGTAGGCCATGTTGTTGGGCCCTTTTTGCCAGCTCCCTAAGATAGTGTTCAACCCCTTTTAATTTCATGTGTAGGTATATTTCATCTAATCTAGACAGAAGAGCCGTGCTTTTTACAAGTAATTTATATCTTCACTGACTCTTATAGCCTAGTGAAAACTAGGAACAACACGTGCCCTCGCTGTTAAACCAAACCTCCATACACTTTACACTATAAAGCTGAAACAGTATAGTATTATAATAAATCAACTATGAGGGTCCTAAATTTTGCCTACCCAGTTTCAATTAGGGTGAAGGATTTTTAATGAGTCCTTGACAACGCACAGGCTCGAGACCATCGGCTTTACGTTCCTTCTGAAGGACGTGGAACGCAGAATTTTTATCCCTCTCATAAAAATCCCTAAGGCCTGTGCTGGGATTGAACTCATGACTAAATAAACTCGGAAGTTTAAAAAATGGTCCGTTTTTATTAATTGATGTTTCGATTTTTTTAAATTTTTGAGTGAAACCCTAAAAAAAATCGTTTTTGGAATTTTCAGTAAAATAATAATTAAATAAACCGATTAAAATAATAATGACTTCGTTAAATTTAACTAAATATTATATTATGCTACCGTGAAATTAATCTTTTTTTACAGAAGCGACTATATTTACTGACTCGTCTTGCTCGTCAGTAAAAAAAAAGAGCGGAGGTAAAAAAAATCATGCACTGCCATATAGTGTATGCTATTTATCTGAGATGCTAATTATCTGTGGTGAATAGTAGTAATAATATTACTATTAGAAAACGCTTTTATTTGCCACTGCAACTAGGGTAAATTTAACTCTAGTGAAGTTGCTACCAACTCTGTGTCACTTAAATCACTATCGAACGTTCTAAATAATGCTTTCTATTAAATAAATACAAACCATAGAAATATATATTAAAGGGGACAAAGCCTATCTCAATGCATTGAAAGGCCTGAAACTTCATTTTAGGGCTCTGTGTAACCTCATTAAAACCTCCTTCAATAGTAAATTAAGGTTATAATGAATCAATTGATTTCAACTTCCCGCACATTGCTTGTGTTTTCAATTGTATTTTTAACGTTCTACTATAAGTTATTGTAATTTTGTACTGATTATTTGATTGTATTTTTAGCGAAGGTTGCCAGGTTACTTTTTCGAAAATTTAACTTTATTACCTATATTTATTATTAATATGGCCCCTCTAATAATAATATTTCTAAGATGGACTGAGCCATAAAGGCCTAATATAGAGAGTTCGGCCCAATAAGGAGGGGGGGTCTTATATTGCTTCCCAAGTAGAGGGATCTACTTTTAACTATGGAAGTATCAATGATTGTGGCAAGCTTAATTCTTTTTTAATTTAAATTATTTTATTTTATTAAAATAAAATAAAAACTTTATTTATTAAAAATTAAATTTATTAATATTTAAATTAATTAATTCCTATTTTATACATAATTAAACTATTGTTTATGTTGATATAATGTTTTTAGCGTTAAAGTAGAGATTGTTTCATATTGTTTTTACTAATAATATTAACCTGATCTTAATGTATTTATCAAATAGTCTATTGCATTGGACCCTTTACAGATTTAAGTATAAAGACCAGGGGCCTTAAAAAGCCTAAATTTAGATAGCAATTTGAGAATAACTGTAGTTGGTTAAAAAACGTTAATCTTTAAGACTCTTTTCAGGGCCCTGATCAAGTATGTTAATTGCCTTTTTGGCTCTAGTATTATACCATATGAGGCCCAAGTATAAAGAAAAGGTGTAAAGAAAATGTATAAAGAAAGGGTATAAATATATAAAGAAAAGGTATAAAGAAAGGGTATAAAGGTATAAAGAAAAGGTATAAAAAAGGGTATAAATGTAAGAAAGGTATAAAGAAAATGTATAAAGAAAGGGTATAAAGGTATAAAGAAAAGGTATAAAGAAAGGGTATAAAGGTTTAAAGAAAAGGGACCATAAATATCGTACAGTTGGACAATACCTTAAATTACTTAAAACATAAATCCCTAGTGCCCTTTTGTGCTGCTTTAGGGCAAAAATTTAAACGGGCCTTTTTTGGCCCTAGACAACCATATGAAACGTTTTAAGGCCCAGATACAATAAAAAGGGGCATTAAAAAACATATATTTAGGTAGAGATAAAATTTCTTTAATATTTCAAATGAATTTGTCTCTAGGAGTTCTCCAGGTCCTAGCTTAGAGTATCGGGCCCCTCAGACTCTTATATAAAACATATATTTAGGTAGAGATAATTTTCTTTAATATTTCAAATGAATTTGTCTCTAAGAGTTCTCCAGGTCCTAGCTTAGAGTATCGGGCCCCTCAGACTCTAATATAAAACATATATTTAGGTAGAGATAATTTTCTTTAATATTTCAAATGAATTTGTCACTAGGAGTTCTCCAGGTCCTAGCTTAGAGTATCGGGCCCCTCACACTCTAATATAAAACATATTTTACATAATTATAATAATTAAAAACATATTATCAGTAAAAAAAATGTTTAATTTGTTAATCAATATGTTTTAAAGATTTAATTATTTTTTTAATACCTTTATGGTTGGCTTGGGGCCTATAAGAATATCTGCAATTCTCGACCCTGAATAAAAATAATTAATTTAAATTTAATTTTGATTGCAAGGAAACAAGAAATAAATAACAAAAAGAAGGTTGAACTGTTAAAACAGTGATGCAAACTAGTAGAACTGGGCTGAACTTCAACAAGAATGTAGTCTTCAACGCTCGCCCTAAATAGGCAAACTCCTAGCTGTACAAAACAAGTGTCTTCGCTAGTTTAAAGCCTAACATGCACACATCTAGCATATTGTGCACGCTAGTATAAAGCCTGACATGAACCCATCTATGATATTTTCCTCGCTAGTATAAAGCCTAACATGCGTACATCTAGAATATTGTCTCAAATACAACGAAACCCTACTTAATGCCTTTTTTCATGAGATAGAACTGAATGGAATATTATGAATGGGGGTCCACGAAAAAAAAGAAAAAAGAATCTAAAAGGAAGTTAGTGTGTGGAGCAGAGTTAGATTCCCTCGGCCTTGCCCTTACTCTCACCTTCTCATCCCTCGTTAGAAATACCAGAGTTTTTTTCCCTCGCCCAAATCTATTTTTACGGTAGAGTTTTTACTCGTACGAGAAGGATTACACCAATCCTTTTTCATTTTTTATTTACTGACCTCCTTTATTTTTTTTTGTTTTTATTCTAAATAATGTTTTTGGCTTTTGATCTGTTCATGTAGAAAATATTGGTAGATATGTAAGTAGTTAGAACTCTTGGTGGGAAGAGCAGCTGTGGCTTATTCTTCTTCACTTGCTTAGAAGTGAAAGCCAGTAAGTCAGCTAGAGGCTCCAGAAGATGTACAGAAATAGACTTTTGAGTACATTGACGTCAATGTCAGCTGTTAATCGATAACCCGTTTGTTTTTGTTCTTTTAAGTTTTACTCGTTTATACCGTAGGTATACAGGAAAAAAATTTTTTTTGCTAAAATATCCGAATTCGGGATGTCACCGGAATTATCCGTTTCAGGTGTTTTGAGGCTTCCTGAATTGTTTTCACAAAGTCTGTCCGTCTGTATATGTGTGTGTATGTTTGCGTGTGTGTGTATGTTATCATAGTAACTCCTAGTGTATTTATGTTAGAGAGTTGACTTTGTACAAACTTTGGATGTAATAACGTTGTACAAAAGCAGCATATAGGTGTAGTTGTGCTATTCGGAAAATAAATTATGACGTCATAACCCCGCAAAAATTACTACGAGCAAAGCGAGTCAAAAGTAGAGAGGACGAGGAAAAGTTCCGCGGTACATCGGAACTTCCGAGTTAATTATGTTAAAATTTCCGGGTTATTTTGTTTTTATCATTTCTTTAATTTTTTCCCCCAAATGCTTTAATTTAATTAATTTTATGAACATACAAGACTCACTATCTCATTAAAAAATAGGGTTTTAATGAAGCGAGTTTTAAATTGAGTGATATGAAGGTGAAAACTACAATATAGTATTTTATATTATTTATTGCTAATTAATGTTACTTTTAAATAATTTTAGTTTGCACAAACAAACAAAATTACCTTTTTATTGCATTATATTGTTTAAATTAGTTGTAATAGGTATTTAAGTTAATTGATAACAAGCTAATTAACACCATAATGGTGTTTTGTTTTAATAATAGTAAATCAATTTTATTTACTCACTAAAATAATTAATAACTCACTAAATTCACTCATTTTTGTGAAATGTTTGTTTAAATTATCCGTTAAGGTTTTATTATTTCTGGGTTAATTCGAACAAATCCAAGTCGGTTGTGATAAGAGCCTGATTGTATATTTAATATCCTGGAACAATCGAAGTATTTATCTATAAAATATTGGAAAATTTTTTTAGTAACGATGGTATTTCTATCAATTTTTTACTCAATCATCACAAATTAACGAACAATAAAGAAATAAAAGAAGAATTTCTATAGGCTCCAATGCTAATCCTATGATACAAAAAGTTTGATCCTTTTTTCCGTCATTGGTATTGCCAACCTTACAACTTTCTCTTTAACGTGTCGGATATTTCAGATATACCAACATAAAACCCTTAAAATAAATCGTTTTTTATATACCTACGGTATAAATGAGGAAAAGTAAAATTTTAGGAACGAAGGAGCGTTCCGCACCGCGAAGTCAAGAAGGAAAATACCCCGCTTTAGTCAGTAAAAAAAGTCAAAAACCTTCTTTAGCTGCCAGTGTATATTATACTTTATGCAACAAAGTAGGGTTTGTAAGGGTCTGTAAAATGAAAACAGGCTATAGGTACATAAATAATATTATAATATCTTTAAAGGGCGTGCCTTGTAGATCAAAAATAAATAAAAATCACCTAAATCGTCCTAGTATAAGTAGAAAAAAGAGGTTTGAAAATGGCATTTTTGACGACTTCTTATTCTTCTTCTTATTCTTCCTGCACTTTTTGTTGACGCATCTACAGCCTACCTGAACAGATTTTGACATATGAGGACTTTTTAGATTCGTCTTATGCTCGTGTGCATTCCTGCCTCATAAAATCTCAAATTGGACATTCCAACGCTGAACCCAAAGCAAAAACTAAGCTAGCGAATGGTAGTTTTATACATTGACGCACCTTCTGCCTCAACTACTAAACGGATTTTGATGTGTGTGGACTTTTTTGATTCTTATGCTCTTGTGTATTCCTACCTCATAAAATCTCAAATTAGACATACCTTCGCTCTATACAGCTTTATCTACTAAACGTATTATGTTTACTTATGTTTTACATATAACAGGAGCCGTACAAAAAGTCATGAAATCTTACCAAAAACCATTTATGTGGTAAAAAAACTCCCCGCCAAGTCTTTGGTCCATTTGGAAATCAACTTTTCTGTCCCGTCAAGTCATATCCATATTGGGTGGAGACGGTCATAGGCGGTTCAAAGTGAAGTTGCTAGGTTGGTAATAGTTAAGGGCCCTATTTACATTGAGAGGCAATCATCAGCTTCTTCTCTTTGGCGGCATGCCAGATAAGTAAATCATCTTTAGAGGTAGTGTTTGCAAAGTATATAGGGTATAGTGCCTGATTATATCGTACCCTTATCATTTCATTCATTCATTCATTTCTTTATACTCATTGCAGGTAAGTAAAACTGCTGCAATTATGACAACTGCTAAAATCAGTTTTAAAAAAAATCTGTTATTATTTATCTCCACGATCTCCTGAATTGTTTGATATCTCAAAATATAGCAAAAGAAAATATAAAACTCGTTCACACCGCTGGCTTGCCGCCAAGAAGAAGAAGCTGATTATTGGCTCTCAATGTAAATAGGGCTTTTAACTATTGCCAACCTAGCAACTTCACTTTGAAACGCCTATGACCGTCTCCACCCAATATGTACATGACTTGGCGGGACAGAAAAGTTGATTTCTCTACTTTTTTAGACCAAAGACTTGGCGGGGAGTTTTTTACCACATAAGTGGTTTTTGGTAAGATTATAATGCAGACTGAATATTAAATTTTTCTTGATACTTTTATTGATTTGAGCTTCCTTCATTTTCTTTCAAGTATAAACGCTAAAAGTACCATATGCAAGTGGCCAGTATACTTCAGAATTGTTAGAATTTAAATAATGTTCAAATATTTAAACTTGAAGCTTAAAGTTTCGGCGCTTTATAAGTCGGAGCGGGTCAACCTAATTATCATAGGTAGAAGGGGAGAAAAACCAGTGCAAAGTTATCTAGGAGGGAGGTTAATATGATGCAAATGTACCTACAATATGGGGGAGGATTTCTTAACAATGAACTTGTGTTCAGGGTGACTATGGTAATGAGTGTACCTAGCCTAGACAAGTTTACCGCTAGCAATATTTGCTTCAAAATATCAATCAGTCCTTCTTTATACACCGTCAGACACACCTCTGCAGTAAAATCAGGTAATTTTTAAATTATATATAATAACCTTATAACTAATATAAAACATTATAAACAATATACAAACTTATAAACATCTTACCAACAATGTTAAATCTTATGAACAGTATAGAAACTTAGAAAGGACATACAACTATATAAACAATATAGAACCTTAGAAAGGATATACAACTATATCAACTATGTAGAAGCTTTGAAAGGACATACAACTATATAAACAATATAGAACCTATAAAAGGACATACAACTATTATCAATATTGAACCATAGAAAGGACATGCAACTATATAAACAATATACAACATTTTCAAGAATATAAAGCATTATAAACAGTATAGAACATTTGAAACAATATATAACCTTATAAAAAAACCTATTGACCATAAAGAACCTTGCAAACATGCAATCTTTTAAACAATATACAACCTTATAAACAATAAAGAACCTTAGAAACAATATAACTTAACTTAACTTATCAGGTAACTGATACAACATAACATAAATAGGGATAAATAATAACAGATTAGTTAAGATATACTTAATAAAATAAAAAGAACATTAGATAATAAGGAAAATTTAAGCATATTTTAAGAAAATAAATAATTATAGTTATAAGACTTTAAAATAAATAAATGGTGATTCTAAGTACTGCAGTACAAAATACTTCTCTTCTACGACACAAGGATACGTAAGTATCCTTCTGTAGAGAGATAAACCTTGTAAATTATATTAAAAAATAATATTGTACGAAAAATATTTTGTAAATGAAGGATATGATTATAAAAAAAAAATATACAACCTTATAAACAATAAATAACCTTTGAAAAAATATAAAACTATACAATCTTCATAAAAACTTTATAAGCAATATAAAACCTAAGAAAAATAAAAAAAAAATATTAACAAAAAAATCCTAAAAAATAATAGATATTCCACCTATTTTTAAGATAAACCCAAGCTATCATAGTCATAGTTCACCGTATTTACTAGAGATTGACACATTTAAAATGTTATTCCTAATTGCTTGGATATAATTTTTTAAAAAAAAAAAACCTATATTTAATTTTTAATTTTCCTCATTCATTGCGTATTTATATGGGAAAAATATTGTGTTTGCGAAAATCAGAAACCAAGATTTCTGCAAAGGCAACCCTTTTTAAAACTCCTGCAAAACTACCTTTACAATATAAACCTATTTACAAGACCATCAAAAATGTCTTTTGACAATATTAAAAAAAATAAATAAAAAATAATAATAATATAAAAAATAAAATTCCCAAACCAAAATATATAAAATTATCCTTAACTTAAACAAACCCCCTCACACCTCCAAAAAATAATCAAAATTTATACCACAAAAATAACAAATAAATAAATAAAACAAGAAGAAAGAGACACAAATTACCCTAAATCAATAAGAAAATAAGGCTCCGGTTTACACAAAATAAATATTGTATACTTTTGTCAATAAAGAACTTGTTTAAAAAAAAAGATTCTCCTGAATTATCCGTTTTAGGAGTGTTTTAAAGCCTCCTGTTTGGTTTTCACAAAGTTGTGTGTTTGTATGCGTGTGTGTGAGTATGTCTGTTATCATCGTAGCTCTAACATGTGCTTCAACCAAGTACGTGCTAAGTTTCATTTTTTTTAATGCCTTTATCAAATAATAATTGATTTTACAATATTTACATGACGTATATAATATATTAAAAACAAGGCTACCTCTCTGCTATAAAGCTTGCGCTTTGCGCTGCAGAGAGGGAGTTCCTTAACTCTATATATAGATTTCTATAATCACTATGGTTAATTATTTATCGAATACCTTATATACGTTTTAAAAAAATATATATAAATCAATTAGGTTAAATTTTAGTATGAATTGAAGTATATTGCGTTATGTAATAAATAAGTATACTATGTTTCGTTTGAATAAGGCAAGCTTATCAACGGTTTTTGTTGGATCATAAAAGTTTAACAACATCGAGTGAGATAAGTGCCGGGATAAGTGATCGATCAGAACCAAAAGGATGTTATTACCGGTTGAAGACGAACAAATCGAGTCCGCAGTAATAAGGACTCGCTAAGATTTCGCTAAGCGTAGCGAATTCATTGTGTCGAGAAAAAGTTCCGCGTACCCTGCATTCGATTTTTTATTATGATTAGTTAAGTTCGAATGTTTCGTTTTTAGGTCAAAATACAATTCGAACATTTAAATGTTTTGAAAATTGCATTTATAAACTTCGTCACAAGTGCGGGAAAGTTGAAGATATAGTAAGGAGAGAGGCTTCTTATGTCTGACTAGTAGACATATACACTAAATGTTTCCAGTATAACAATTGCAAATTTAATTAAAATTCTGTTGGACATCTGTGTTACAACTTGACTCGCAATTATTTTAATTAAAATAAATACGACTTGATAAAGCGTATAAATGAACAACTTTCTCCCAAAATGAAACCAGGTCTAATTTATTTTAGATAAAGAACCGAAAAACAGACTTAAATTAAACAAAACAAACTGGGAGCATAATAGCTGCGAGTTGTTAAGAATTTAGTAGGGCCGGGCTACTCTCAGAAATCAACAACATAATATGAAGGCTCAGAGGATGCATTATTTAAACTCTTTATTTAGAAAGCCTTAATGACTGCCGGGGGTAAAAGAGAAAATTTTGTATACTCCTTTTCATTAACTGAAAATACGGAAACCCCTTAAAACCTTACAATGAGGCCACTTAAATAAAACTCAAAATTGTGCTTTTTTCAACTCTTGTAAGTTTTTCTAAAGACAACATATTAAACATAGCGAAAATGGGAGCCTACTTTTCAGAATGTATTTTTTATTCCGTTCATACACGCGACTTATTCAAATATAACCTTACTAACAAAGAAAAGAGCTAATTTTACTGAGAGTTTTTCCAGTTATTTAGTTTAAAATTCGACTTTTCACTTTTTCTAAGAGCTAATGAATACATTGTTCGTTTCTAAGAGCTAATGTTACATTTCAAAAGAAGTTTTATAATTAATATTTCAGCAAATAGCGCAAAATGTTAAATTAATTGCTTAGTACAATACTTAAATCGGTAACAAACGGACTATTATACTTTTTTTTCGTTCATATTAACATATTTCAATCATGACAAGCATTCTGTCTCTTTCTAAACAAAAATTGGCGTCTTCTATTTACCGAGAAGATTTTGTATGGTAATTTCTATAAAAAATGATATATGTACAATATTGAAGCTGTAGAAAAAATAAAATTCTCTTAGGGCCTTTTAGCCAGCCCATCGGGGTATTCACTCTGCGGGAACCACCTCAGGTGGGTTGCGTCTATTATCCTCTAAGTATCAATTAAATTTGGCAAATTTTTTTTAATACAAATACTATTCACGTAATCTTAGAGCATAGCCTGGGCTGCGAACCCCGACCTCCGGTGCCGAAATCAAGTGCCTATACGACCACGGCCACGGAGGCAGACAGCTGAAGCGTGAAGCTGTAAGCGTCATGATAAAAATATCAAAAGCCATAGAGATTGATCAGATCAAAAGTTTTTCAATCAATATAATCAATTAATAATTTAAAGTATCAATAAATAATGGAGTGCTCAAAATTGTTATTTTAGTAAAGTATCACCCTCAACATCATAAGCTTATTTTTTTTTGGAGATTCATTGAAAAATAAAATACAAATGAACTCAAAAATGAGATATAATGTGATTATATTTTATATACTTTCCCGAAGCAATAAACTAAAGCTACGCTCGAGAAGCAAAGCACTGTATCAAGTAAAAATATCCCCATAGGTATTAAATTTACTATTGAAGTTTATAAATTTTAAAGTAGTAAGCTCAAGCAAATACGTAAGTGAGTAAACTGATGTTTAGTGAATTTTCTTTAGGATTAAAATTCGCTAATGGGATAGGCGTCATGGCGGAAGTCAAATTTGGTATTAAACACCAACTTTACGAAGGGAATTATTTTTATTTTATACTCTAGTACCAAAAGTAAGAAGAATTCTTCTTCGCGACTCCTGAACAATATGATATTTTAGTTATTATCAGAACGTGTTGCCAGTTTGAGTTATTTTAGTCATATAATTTGATACTACCGAGTTTTGCAAAACATGAATAGTTGACACAATATCTTAGTTAATTTAATTCGCTTACTTAATTAACTTTTTAGTAGTTTTAAGGTAGATCACTATTTGAAAAACTACTATTTGAAAAAAATGAGTGATAGAGACAGTATATGAATGAAGAGAACACTCGGTCTGAATAATGACACGGGAAGAAAACGCTACAAATGATTTAATACTGGTGAACTCTAAAGGTAGTTTATAATGGAATTATTTATTGTTATTTATTTTTTAAAACCTAATGATCGTTGATAAACTGCAGTACTCAACATGCGTGTAAAACATCTTTGTTTTGCTCGTGTGATGCTACAACGCTCGCTTCGCTCGGGCTCCACATTCACATGCAAAGTTCCGCTTTCTTTGTTAGTTTGGTTGGTACTATACTATTGGCAAATACAGAATACTTTAAACTTTATAAATAAAAAACATCTCCTAA
Source organism: Microvelia longipes (assembly GCA_018340805.1). Taxonomy (NCBI): domain Eukaryota; kingdom Metazoa; phylum Arthropoda; class Insecta; order Hemiptera; family Veliidae; genus Microvelia; species Microvelia longipes. The sequence continues at coordinate 3,134,335 of JACMZG010001893.1, read as the reverse complement.
AAGGTTCATTATCATAATCTGAAAACACGGTGTTTTTTAAAAATCATTATATTTGCAGTACATCAATTTCAGCGAATTTCCAAGGAAAGCTATTTGTGAATTTTATTCGTACATTGCATTTATCACTGTTAACCTACAGTGAAAGGTGAAAAAATAAAGAGTTAGGCTCGTGCCATTATATTTATATTTACCCTAACAGTATTAACAAGTGTGACCTTTGCTTCCACAGTCCTAGGTTTCATAAATGGGACCCTTGTTTGTACCCTTCTCTTGAGGGTTGGTCCCGTCACACAGCCTTCCTAGTAGTAAGTGGGTATTAACTGGTGTTCTTAAACGGGCAGGGCACGTGTCTATTGTCATACACCTGTTATGGAATTGCTTTATTTAAAAGTCCTGCTTTTTTCTTAAAAAAAAAAAGATTGGGTTGTATGCCTCAGGAATTACTACTTAGCTTTATTAAAGCGTGACTTTTTTGCATTAAAGTATTTTTCCATTAATGCGTGACTTTTTTTTGCATTAAAGCGTTTTTCCATTAATGCGTGACTTTTTTTGCATTAAAGTATTTTTCCATTAATGCGTGACTTTTTTTGTGTTTAAGGGCATTTTCATTTAAGCATGACTTTTTGCGTTAATAATTTAAGTTCTTTCACAACTTTAGATTTTCTTAATCAAGTTCTTTATTAGCAAAAGTAATTTTTTTTTTTTTTTTTTTTTAAATACCTTTATTAAATAAATTACAAACAACAAATAATTATAATATGTAGGAAATTTTATATAGATGGTTTGGTACAGCACTTTCATCAAATCATTGCTGGTAACACAGGCCGCAAACTAAAGAGGCAGTGGCCGCAAAATTTTCTTATATTTCCTCTAGTGCCGAAATTAAGAAAAATTCTCCTCCAACAAATGAAAGAACGTATTTTTGGTGTATGTCGACTTAGCAGACATGTTACGCCAAAACTACTTATTAATCGTACATAAAATATAATTATAATTCAAAGTATCGTCCTTGTGAACGTAGACAAATACTGTGACCTAAACTTATCCACACGGGTGGTATACTTCCAGCCGTTGCTCGTAGGCTCAAACAAATACACTTAACTTTAAAAGTAATTAATTATTGTGAAAGATCTCAAACGAAGAAAAAGAAGTAAAAATACTTTTACTTATAGCTAATAGATAGCTATTAGTATATGACATCTTCTGCTGCAAGATTTAAAAATGTTACTTTATGCACTGAGTAACAACGTAATCCTGAGGACGAGCAAAGCGAATCCGAAGCCATTCTACCCTAGTATTTGGGCCACCTTACGTTCTAAAGAAGACCGAAATATATCCGATGTGGACACCTTGGCCGTTGAGTCTTCTATTTCTCGGTCGAGTGCAAGTGGTACCGAACCAACACTTTCTTCAGCTCTAAGCAAACAAGACATTTTGAGGTCCAGAAAAACTAGTCAGAAGTATTGAGGAGAAGTATCAAGTTACTTTCTACACGATTTAAGACTCCTTTTTAACAAAAATAAGACAGTCTAACGTTGTTAATATTGAACTACAATTTTCAAAATAACAATAGTGAGGGTCAAGTTAAAGTCTATTAAAATCAAGAAAGATCCCTCGATCGTAGTAGCGTGGGAACATGAGATAATTTTTGCAGCATCTGGACCTTCTCTTGCATAATGAATAATAAATTAGAAACGGTCAACCTGTTCAATACTTAGAAATTTTGAAGATAGGGTACATAATATGTTGAAACATAGAACATGGACAGGTGCTCTGGTCACCCCAAGAATACACCTCGCCTTTATAAAATTAGTAATCGCCTTAGAAAAAGGGAAAGTACGATGTTTGTTTAAAAACCAGGAGTTGATAGAAACTTTTAATGTGAGATTCACATCAAGTGAAGTTAAAGATAACAAATCATGACTTATCTTGAAATACCAAATCCCGACAAAAACACACGCGTGTAAAAAATGAGCCCTAAGTCTAGCGTAAAAGTAATGAGATCATAGAATATCTCACCAATTCTTAGGTTCCCAATAATGCTTGTAAATATATGAGGTCTTGGCGGTTTCACTTTGTGACTTGGCCATTACTCAGCACACACATATTTGCATAATAAGCTCATTAAATAGGCGGTCTACATCATACAAGACGTATAGTACCAAACTATCTTAAGCTGCATAATTGCCGAGTCACAAAGTAAAACCGCTAAGGCCTCATATATTTACAAGCATTATTGGGAACCTATGACTTGACTTATTCAATGATCTCACAACGTTTTACGCCAGACTTCGGGCTCATTTTTTTACACGCATGTATTTTTGTTGGGATTTCATTCCTTGTTGTGAGCTTGAACATAATCCTTACAAAATTGCACCAAGAAAAGTGATTAAACAATTAATTAGTTACAGCATATTACACCACTTATTAAATACTAATCAGCTCCATTTTCTTTACTTAAACAATGGATAAATTGCGTAAAAATATTTTGTTTCTGTCAAAATAAAACTCTCGATATTCTTAGTTTTGGTGTGCTCTACTTGTCTTTATACGTAAAATTGAGGTTAGGATCGACTTTCCACATGGCGGAACATATCAATTAAAAGGATCTAAACATTATAGATTTTGACAATTTTTCATCGATTTTCTATATGCCAAATTTCAAGTGTCTCCGATTGCTGGAATTGTCTTAGAATTTTGATGAGTGAGTAAGTGTCAAAACTTTGAGCCATTATATCTCAACACCTGTGAATGGTAGAGATATGTAGAGATATGAAATTCGGGAGAATCAGTCAGCTCAACAAGATGTTTCAGTTAAAATTGAAATCATATTTGTTAATGTCCGTAATAAAATGATACAAAGAGATGAAAATAGCCTCGAAATGCTTCCTGTAAAGGATGGTTCACCAGTGACCGCTAGACTTGGCGGGGGCACTGCCGTAATAAGAAAACTTATTACAAGAAAACTGGAATTTGTACAAGTTTCTAATATTTTGAGCTAGTGCATTCATTTAAAATTCTCCACTCTGGTTAGGCAGACTATACTTTTCCTTCATAGTTAAAAGGTATATTTTCTGAATAATTTTGTTTGAGTAGTAGTAGTACAAAAAGAATCACATTTTGTAGGCCTGGCTTATGGACTGGCTCAGCTGCAGAGTCTGTGTCCAGATACATTCCAACACATATTTAAAACATGAATTCGTTGGAAACGTTCTCAGGTCTTCAAGATACCTAAAGAATATTATTAGATTTCAGTATTTATTTATAATTTACAATACCATATTATATTTACATTTTTTAGGCCTGGCTCATGGACATTACAGTATAAAAGAAGAAAAGTAAAAACATATACATTATAAAAAAAAAAAATAAAAACGATTGGTAGAGAGAAACGGTGAGGGGTGAGGTATCAATATCGAGATTAGTAGGGTAAGGTCGGTGATCCTTTCACAATGGAATTCCCCCCCCCTCCCATCAGTAAAACCACTCACTTGTTACGTCACAAATCAATTGCTGCGGTTGTAACCAATGAGTAACACTTTCAATACTTCTGGTGTCTGTAACCTCGCTATCATTCATTAATTATCTATTAATAAGTTTATTTTCAAATATCTACAAATTATTCGGAATTCGATTAACGTCGGATATTAGCGGTTTATTTTAATGTCAATAATTGATAGGAGTTAATTAGACGTAAATAATTAACGAAAGAGTTTTATTAATAAATTGATAACCACGCGCTGTATTTTGAGACCTTCGGTTATCGGAGCCATTGTGTCGAAATTGCCTTTAAATTCATATGGAAACCAAATTGCCTAAAATGGTAAAAAAATTAATTTATCAATTTAAAATTTATATGAAATATAAATTTCAAACCGTAAATTTTTTTTATACTTAAAATATTTCCTGAAAAGTGAAACACATAGATAGTCCATAACTTGATTCGTTCAAGCAATAATATTTATTCAACTAAAATGTATCATTTAATGAATTCAACATTTAAATTAATAAATGTACACTATATTCTCATAAGTAAGGCACCTTGTCTTTATTTAACAACATACATCTGTTAAACAGTATTGCCAATTGAAAGTCTTAACTTTTATCATAGATATCAAACCTCGACGTCTAATGCCGAGTTCATATTGCTGTTTAAGGTGAAATTTAGGGCGATAGCTTCGATAAATTAAATTGTGTGTCTTTTTTTCATAATATCCACATTATGGTTCCCTCGACACCAATTTAACGTGAACATAACTTATTCATAAAGCGTAATCCAATCAATCCGACTATTTTAACGCGGATCGTTAGAAAAACAAAAAAACCTTATCGCCTTATCAAATGCCCTAAGCTCATTTTCGCCTTATCGAATTTACTACGCTCATTTTTACCTTATTGAATTCACTACGCACGTTTCGCCTTATTGAATGCACTAAGCTCTTTTTCACCTTATCGAATTCCCTACGTTCATTTCTGCCTTATCGAATTTCCTACGGTCATTTCCACCTTATCTAATTTTCTACGGTCATATTCACCTTATCGAATTTCCTACGGCCATTTTTGCCTTATCGAATTCGCAACATATGCTTTAAGTCAGTTGGATTTTCGGTATACAAGTATTATATATACCGGAAATACGTAAAGTGTTGTCCGCAGATCCTATGGGAGTCCGCTAAAAGATTGTAGGGAGTCCTTTGGCTAGTGAGCAAAATATTATAACAAATATGTAAACAATAATTAAAAACTAAGCTCTTATTGGTACATATAAACGTTTATTTTTTGTTGTTAGAAAGATGTCTAAAAATTGAGGCCCATTTGAATTGGAGGGAATCTATGAGTTGGCTCTACGATTTAAGAAGTTCTTGTCTTTATGTTTTATCAAATGAGATAAAACAAAGACTATGAATAAAGTTGGATGTTGTTTAAGTAATCGGGATTTATCACGGATCTTGGGAACTATATAATTTATAATGGAATTTACTGTAAATTATTTCAGCTGCTTCGCAAGCCTAAATTTAAGATGTAGCATTAAGTATAAGTAATTAAATTTATTATTTATGAGTATGAGTAATTGAATGTATTATTTATGAGTATAAGTATTAGAATGTATTATTTATGAGTATAAGTAATTGAATATATTATTTATGAGTATAAGTATTAGAATGTATTATTTATGAGTATAAGTAATTGAATGTATTATTTATGAGTATAAGTATTTAAATTTATTACTTATGTGTATAATTAATTGAATGTATTTCCTTTGAGTATTAGTAATTACATTTATTACTTATGAGTAAAAGTAATTGAATTTAATACTCATTAGTGTAATTAATTGAATATATTACTAGAAAGGGGAGGGGGGATAACCAAAAGGGTAGGGGTTTCCCAAGTACCATTAATCTTATCTACAATTGGGGTTCGCGGGGCTCTGAAGTTTGCGTAACCCGGGTATCACATTGCCTGTGCTACTCCAAGAAAATATTTTGCAGATGGCGTCCGTCTGACTTGGTCGTCTCTAAGAGAGAGTCTTACTCTCAGCGCAATGCTTTCTTAAGATGATGCATTACTACTTGTAATCGGATAAACATTTTCTGATGTTACAAGATAAAAGAAAATGGCCTTTTTTGAACAAGGCGGTTGAGATTTTAACTCTCTATGTCGAGAGTAAGTCAAGATGAATCATAACGTACGACCAAGACATTACAAAATAGCAGTATACCATTAATAAGATAAAAATTTAAGTTATAATAAATTAAAAAGTTTCAAAAAAAGTATATCCCCTTAAACAAAAGAATAAAGCTAAAGTTTACGTATAAAACCTCGCTATGTCTCGTAATCTATCTCTAAGCATAAACTCTCTAAGCTCAAGTCAATTCCTGAACTTAATTACAATGACTGCGTTTCGAGACTTAATTTCAATTCAAAATCAATGAACCTATCCTTAGTCGATAAAATGGCTGACTAGATTCATTGTAAATTACCGTGGTAACAAATTTGTAACTTACGAATTTGTTTTTATTAAAACCAAAATATATGTTCTTGCAATTTAATTTTTATATAATATGACATTTAATTTTTATATAATACGACATTTAATTGCATTTAAATTTTAAAAGCTATACCATAAAAAATAAATGATAAGTTGAGGATTTCATATAGATGGTTGACTGAAGCTAAAGATATTAGGGAGATGAGGAATTAGGTAGTCGGAGAATATTGTTGATGAAGTGTAATTAGAGAAGCTGGTTGCATCGATCTCTCCTTCCACCTTTTAAAAGAGGAAAGAAGAAGCAAGAGGAGGAATTTTCTCTCCCTAAAAGGGTGTGTTGAAGAAGGGAGTCCTGAACTCCTCCGGTTAAGGGAGACGGAGGGGCTTTACGTCTTAAGGCGAGGGTTTTGATCAATACGAATATCCCTCCTATTTCTGGGGTCCAGCCCAACATTACAAATCTTCTTCAGCAAACAACTCCTTTCCGCCATATTGAGAAAATTATTAAATATAAAATTAGTTATAAATCAAAAAGGTAAAGTTGGTATTGTTATAAATGTAACATTATTTTTTACTTCAACAATAATTCGTTTTTAACAAAACTTCTTGTTGTAAATTTTGTGAATCGATGAAATGAATCAAATAACACATAGCCTTATTGGTCAATTCGTTGGTAATGTCGTACGTCAAAGAAAGAACATTTTCTAACTATTAAATAAACGCAATGTTCTGTTTAGTATTTGTACTTGAAAAATATAATATTGCATTTCAAAACCAGTCAAGAATAATAAACTTTAACAAGCAAGTAACAAATTTTATTATCTTTTCGAAACAGAAGATTGTGGTAACCAACTTAACCAAGAGAATAACACATTATACCTGTACATGATTGTATATTATGCTTATATGATTCGATCCAATTGTGTATTAATTATTATAAAAAAATCAAAATAAATTTATTTTGTTAAAGTGATTCATGAGGTCAAATATTTAAACAATAAAATTTATTTTATTGTTGATTTAAATATATAGTATTTCAATAATATGACATCTAATGACATAAAGTACCACTTATGTCAACAAAAATTACGTAATGTGGGTTTTATTTTGGACATTTATCCATTTTGAGTTTAAGCAAACTAATAATAAAGTAGTATAGCTAGAGCCGATTTTTAATTTTTTCTAATTTTGCATAAATGTTTCTAGATAGGGGGTAAGAAATGTACAAAAATATAAATGCTGTCCAAATAAGTAGAAATATTGAATTTATAATTCAAAATAATGAAAAATGAAGCTGATTAGTACAAGCCCGTTTGTTATCTTCTAGGACAAAAACATGGAGCGCGATTTTCATATCTTTGATATTTTTTTGTCTTAAAAAGTTGAAAATAAGAATTCATTGAATAAATATAGAATATATGAACTTCGAAGGGAATCCCTAATGAGTAAACTTCATAGGCTTTATGAAGTTTTTGTTATGAAGGGGCTTTTTGTTGTTTTTGTCTTAAGGAGATAAGCGTGAACGCCACTGACATCTAGGAATGTGGTGATGGATCACTACATTATACAGAACTAAAACAGCCACCATAGCTGGAGATGTCTTCCAAAACTAGACATTGGATCCATTGGCTGGATGTCTTCCATCCGCTGGAGATGTTGGATTCAGCTGTTTGAGAGGCAATTCCATTTCTTTTTATCCGTTTGTTGAGAGTGTTGACATAGAAGCAATTGTACATCAACATATATTTTAGGCTAGTTACAACCTAATAAACAGTTGCGACAGTGTTAAAGACTCTGGCTGTTGTCTGGGCATTTCAGATGCCCACAGCAACAGCTTTGGGCATCTTTATCACTCTCAGCTTTTATTTTATTGTATCGTACAGTCCTTAACTATACAACTTATTACTTAAAGAAATCATCTACCCTTTCTCCTTACTAACGTATATAAATACGGAAGATTTGATAGCAGGTCGCATATTCTATAGGGATAGATAATTCTTAATGCCTTCTGAATATAATCACTTGAATTTTCATATGATCTTAAGTTTAAAAGTTCTTGTCGAATATAATTTCACCCACAGATATAGTGTACGACAAAACTACTAAGACGATTCAAGTAATAATAATAATGCCCGTTGTAGGGCCTTTCGGCCCTTCAGGGTATTCGCCCTGCGGGAACCACCTCGGGTGGGTCACATCTATTATGCTCAAAGTAAAGCTAAAGTTAGCGAAATCTTTTTTCATCAAATTCTATTCATAAAAATTGAGAGCATAGCTCGGGCTGTGAACCCCGGACCTCTAGTGCCGAAGTCCAGTACTATATGACCACGGCTACGGAGGCAGACGATTCAAGTACCCTTTTTTTATTTAGAAGTAGGTGATACTTGTCGGAAAGACTGTTATTTTTATCCGAACCCAATTTTTCCCTGTTCTTTTGACACATTTTCAAAAAAATATAGGTATGTAGATTCAGGCAACCTAAAAAAAATTGAGCAAAAAAAATCCGAAAAATAACCCTTTATCAATATTTTAGAAATATCCTTGCTATTAGACGAAGGGTGGACCTTGAAGAAAAATTTTCAAAATGGTGGTGTTCCCTAACAACAAGGGGGAAAAAGGTCTAAAGGGGTATGCTTTTCTTGAATTTTTGGATCAATACACCCTGAGGCCGACATCTTGGCTCCTCCACCTTGTCTACAACCCCTCACACACACAACCTTTTTTTATTTATTTATTTTTTTAAGCAAGGATTTTTTTTTAAGGCAAAACTTTTTTTTATATAGTCCCTTCTTTGACTGGCCTGGTTTTTCCAACAGCTGTTTACCTAATGTAGGTATGTTTTTTTTCTTTTCCCATTTTTATTTTTTTCTACATTCATTCCACATTTTTTATTTTTTTTATTAGCACATTTTACCATATTTTGAATGAAAATTTAATCAACAAAATCAATTTATTTATGTATCTTTCCTTACACTATGTCTAATACTTTATCCAAACTACAATCAACAATTTAAGATTACAAAATGTCAAAATTAACGCTAATATGATCAAATAATTTTAAACACTACTTACTTATTGTATATCAAAAAATTATACTATGAATAAATAATCATTCGATACATAAAAAAAAAAAAAAAAAAAAAAAAATTATATATATATATATATATATATATATATATATATATATATTATATATATATATAATATATATATATATATATATATATATCTGTGTGTCTGTGTGTGTGTGTACATTAGCAGCGAGGCCGTGAAGCGGTTATCTTAATATTTATTTTAAAAAAGTTCCTCTACTTATTTATTTTATAAAGTTTATTTGATAAGACCTAACCGACCTTACCAGTACCGGTAGCTTAGAGGCAGAGCGCTTGCCTTTCAAATTGGAAGTCGAGGGCTTAAATCCAGCCGGAGAAGGACCTCGATGTGAAGTTATCCCTTGTACCGTACACTTTGGAGGTTTTGGATTCAAGGCCGGCCAACCCAGCCAGAACTTTACGTGGTTTCCTTGGCTGCTGATATGAAGTCTGAATCTACATTACATTTAGCTCACGAAAATTCAAGGTTCTACGGGCTGATGGAGATGAAAGTTGGAAAGATATTCTGAACCATCGAAGCCGGTGGCACGAATAACGAAAGTGACTTGGAACAAAATGCTCGGTTATTGATGACAATGGTTTCCTAGTAGCACTGGGGAGCTTTGACTTTCAGGTCAGGGCTAAAGAATGAGTTTGTGCATACTGATGTCGGGTTGCTAGAGTTCTATGTTAGATGGCGCTGGACTAGCCAGAGCGGTGAGCCTAGCTAGAGTCTGGTGATGCTAGAGGTACTGATGGGATTGGTGAGACTGGTTAAACGAGGGCGGGCCAAGTGAGACTAATGTGATCAGAGAAGCTAGAAAGCTAGTAGTTGGCGCTAGCCAGAGCAGTGAACCTAGCCAAAGTCTAGCTGGTTTAGATGAACTAAGCACACTATGAACAACTCCCGGACACTAGCAAAAGCGGTGAGTTTGGATAGAGTCGGGATGGGCTAAGTGAACTAGACACACTGTGGACTAGTCATATGAACGGAGTGTGGGCTTCCTTGATAAGTGAGTTTGACAAACTCTGGGCGGATTAGTCGAGAGAGATTTAAGTGAGGAGAAAACGCTAATATAACCCTACGGGTTTATAAGTTAAAAATAAGTGTTTTTTTTTTTAAACTAATTTATCATTATAACTATTGGTATTGTTTCATTTACCAATTAAACGTATGTAATACTACAATTACACTCAATAAGATAAATGTCTATGTATGAAGAAATGACACGTAGGAGACATGAAAAGAGAAAACAGGAGTTTGATTCTCAGTCAAATGTCTATTGTATGTAGGTATAACTAAGGTGTAGCAACTCAACTCTGTGTATATAAGCTAATAGCTTTCCCACTTCGACTCCAATCAGCCAATCCATTGCTATTTTAGATTAAATTTAACTATTATCACTGTCTATTAAATGATATTAGTTATCATCTTCATGGAATTTCGTAATTATCAGTCTATTTAACCGCATGTTTAATTCTTAGTGCTAAATGACTAATATTATCGTTCCGGCTTTCCATCTATTGAATTTTCCATACATTTCACTTTTGTTAACTTTTGAGTTTCTATTATTTTTCAATGCGTATTATTACTTTTCCTCATTTATAGCGTAGGTATATAGAAAAAGTATTGTGTTTGCTGAATATTTCGAAACGGGGATGTCACCTGAATTATCCGTTTCATGTGTTTTAAGGCATCCTGTGTTTTCACAAAGTTGTCTGTCTGTATGTATGTGTTTCTGTGTGTGTGTTATCACTGTACCCAGTTTTATGTTTGAGAGTTCAACCTGTGTACAAAAATTAGTCTATAGGTGTAGTTGACAGTATATAATTTTTTTCTATGATTTCATTAACCAGCAATAATGATTGAGCAAAAATTATAAAAACTCATAAAACGAGGAATAATGTTGCCATCAGATTGAGATTAAACGTGCATATAGCCAAGTGTAAGACTAAAATATGTGTCACGTTTCTTCACATTACCAGTATTAGTTCAATTATTATTAAATGAGTTGTGTGCGTTTTTTAAAACATGTAAAAAACCAGATAAAAAACAATTGAGTTGGAATTCGGTACGAGTATATATATATATATACCCTAACGTAATAAATAAGTACACTATGATTCGTTTTAATACTACAAGTATATATATGATTTTTATTAGATCATAAACGTTAAGCAGCATTGAACGTGGTCAGTGCATGGATGGCTGACCGCTGGGAATGAAACAAACGTCTTAACTATCTTTGGACAAGCAAAGCTAGAACCGATATGATAAGTAAAAGTTCTGAGATACCCCCGTACTTGAATTTCTCTTATGTTTTAAACAAATATTTATTGTTATTAACAAATCATTACCCAAAACATAATATTGTGTTTATAAGGATAATATTTAATTTTTTTACTCACCTGAGTTGGGTTTTTACAGTATAAAGAAATAATTTAGTAATTTACATATGAATTTAAAAAGGGTTTCTCTAAGTTTGGTACGTGATACCATTGGTAGTACGCAAAATAATCGTTTGCGTAAAATATCTTTTGTAAATCCGAACCTAGATTATATATATATATATATATATATATATATATATATATATATATATATATATATATATATATATATATATATATATATATAATTTCAAGAATTTTTCCTTTATTTATGTTATTCTGGGTTGCGCTTAAGTTTTTAATAAATATAATTTTAGTGAATATGAATATTATGTAACTGGGAAATAATGTGGCATTTAATTTTGCATGTTTCACGTACTTTGACAGTTTTTGGTTAAAAATAGCCACTGTGTCTTGTTTTATTTGTTACTTCTTCCTCAAAAGCGTAATATCCTGTTGAATATTCGTTGAGAAAGGAATTAAAGAACAATTAAGGTTTTCGTTCTCGTCCATTGAATAAAATCTTTGAGTTTTTAAAATTATTAATATATATTTATCTTTTTGAACTACAATATTAAAAATCCATGTATCTAACACAGTAGCTCTTTAGTTTTTGTTACGCAAGCAGACAAAAAATAAATGTTGGAAAGGCAAAAATGTGTTATTTAGGTAATTATGTGAATTTCACTGCCGCTTAAATAAATATAAAAATATGTTACTTGATATTGTCGAGCGAAGCAAAGCAGTAAATAAAATAAAAAAAGCAATCTTTGCTGTCGCGTTTCGATTTAAGTGCCAATTATAAAGCTATTTGTTCGAATTAAGTGAATTTTAAAACAAAAACACCCTTAAAATAGTAATTGTTACTTCTCTTAACTCGTGTCTTTTCAAGAATAAGACTTATAAAACTAAATTATTTTATTAAAAAATTACATAATTAAACTTCACCAAGGAACCTAACTAAACAAAAAAAAAAACTTATAAAAGCGTGATAACATTAAATAATTGTGAAACAAAATTAACATAATTAAAAAATAAGAAGTTCTTTATATTAATCAATAAATAAACATTTAATAAATTAATATGTTGTACGAATTAATCACATTGAGTATGTACGTACTAAGTTTATTTAAATAGTTTGGAAGACCAAGCTATGACCAAGTTTACTAACTATAGATAAAATAAGCCGAAAAGGTTCTATAGGCGATTGTAGCGCTTGTAACTACTCTTGTGAATATTATTGAAAATATTATTTTATCTCCCTAGGACGTAAAAGAATTTCTCCCTTATGGGGTTGAAGGTATTTCACAGCTATTAGCAATAAAAAGATATTAATAACTCTCTTTATTATGATATTAAAAAATGGACTTTACGTATGGTTTTTGGGCTCTAAAGGTATTACTTTACAACCTACTTTGTAAAAAATTTAAATTAACAAAGAAAAATATTCTTTATTGACGTTACATGTGCAATGTTGCTTTTGAATAGCATTTAAACAAATAAAGTATGTCTATAAAGCTTAGAATAATACTATATATAGAAGGAGCACTACGGATAACACGAAAGCCGGTTCTCTGGTGGTCTTAAGTAATGCTGCCACCCTAACAATATACAATTTTCTTATAAAAAAGTTGGAAATACTTCCGGTTCCTGAATTATTATGTTCTATTATTAATTAATGATTGATTAATAATAAAATACTAATATAAATATCGGTGCATAACAATATTTTAAGCATTTTAAATTGTAGTTTAACGCTTTTAATTAAAATTATATTAAAAGTAGTCCTCGTCAACTAAATGTAGATTCTTGTGTTCCACTACTCTTTTGCCATCTTAGACCGGTTTTACTAAATACTCAGCAGGTGTTTTAAGTTATTATATTTGTTCTTTAAGATCTTTCTTCATTATTGGATATTTATGACACATATTTAAAATAATGTTTTGTTGTTAGGGTGGTACCCCTACTTAAGACCACCAATCAATCGGCTTTTGTGTTATCAGTAGAATTACATTATTTTTACGGTCATATGCTCCTTCTATATTAGTATTATTCTAAGCTATAAAGTATCTTATTCACAAAAAAATTAACAATATGTCTGCAGTATTAAAAACATCGATGATAGAAAGTTATCAAGTGGTATTAAAAGTAGTATTGAAAATAAAATACTTAAATACTGGTTATAAACAATCAAAAAAAGTGGAGAAAATGCTGTCAGAAGGTATCGGGTCAAAGACCCTTTTACACCAAGAAAAAAACTCGTTTGTTCTCGAGGAGTAAAAAAATGTTGAAAATGCTTTAGCGCGTGTGAGTGGAGTGATTTTCTTGGTGAGGTTGAATTTAAATCGTCCGGAGTAAAGAGAAGATAGTAAATCCAGAGAAACAAGAGGGAGACCCCTTCGGATCAATATGTCTTGGGAGGGGAACGAGCAAAGAAAAAAGGCTTAGGATTAGGGAGGTGGAGGAGTGAAAATGGCCGCCTAAGGAGGGGAGGAAGAAGACCGAGATCAATACCAGGAGCCCAAGCAAGGGTCCTTGGGAAAGCCTCGTACAGCTTTTCTACTAGCAAGAAAATCTAAAATCCACTTCTTACTCTTAATACATCACTTAACCTTACTCTTATAGGAAAGAATCTCATTCCGTGCTTCTAAGAGACGGAGAGAGGAAAAAACTGCTTGTCTTGGGATTGCCACCTCTCGACCCTTTTACCACCCTAGAAAAAAACTCGGGAAAAACGAGGGAAAAAAAGGTGGCAGAAAAAAAGAAGGGTACCAGGACGGGGCGTGGCTCGAGTTTCTATCTCCTTCACTCTTAAACTTTAACGTACTTATTTTTCAGATTTTTTTTTCTTTTATCGGTCTACTATTGTTTAGGCCGCTGACCTTGTACCCACTTTTTCTTTTTTTTCCTCTCTATGATATTTTTTTCTTATTTAACACCTTTTTTATTCGGTGAAACCCAGTGTATTTTAGAAAAATAACAAGCGATCTATTTTTACTACTAAATCGAGCAATCATTATATTTTCTGGAATATCATCATATTTTCTGGACAACCAATCCATTCTTAGACATGCATGGGTCGTCTCAACATGTTTGTTATACCATACGAAAGAAATATATGAAATTACAACGAACCATCGAAGGGTGGTTCATAGAAGCCATATAGACTTAAAAAGTCATGCATCATAGTCCTCATGTAATTTATAATTTGAATAGCCAGATAGACCTAATCAGTTATGTACTATAGTCTTCATCTAATTTACCATTTAATAAGTTAGATAAATTTTAAATAAAATTTACCATTTGATAAGTCATGTACGGAGGATTTTAGCATTGATCATCCAGACAGAATTTAATTTCCCTGGAACATAAAGGATAAACTTAGACATAGATCATTAGACAAGCCAGATAAACTTTTTCGTCATTTATCATAGTCAATCTAATTTATTATTTAATGTGTCAGATAAACCTATTTAGACACGTAAAATATTTTGAATCAAATTTAGCATTCAACTCCCGTTTTCCGGGTAAATTATTTTTTTATTGACGGAAGAATAAGTTTTTTATACAATCATGAGTGGTCAAACGAATAAGATAAATTAAACCTTGAAAATTGCATTGTTAATAAAATGATGGAAGGGATATCTGCAGAATGGAATACGCCAGGCAGAGGCGAAGAACACTCACCACTTCTTGGGGTATTTTTAGCGACAGTATTCTCAAAATAGCCTTAACTAAAAATTTGGGGAAAAAACGATTTTTAGAGCAACACTTTTTAGATTGCAAAATGCAAGGAAAATTAATAGTTGAAACCGCTGTATGTCTATAGAGTTCACTAATATAGAATTTTTATAAGCTTCCTTGTGGTTCTAGAATACTATGCGTTGTGAGTCCTACCAAAGAAAGTGCTATGAGAGCTAAGCTATGTAAATCTCTTCATATCCAATTTGACATGTGGTAAGACCCGATCACGTTAGTGTATCGAGTACAAAAAAGTAATATTTTTGTACTTTTGTTTCTTAGTCTTTCCTGAAGATGATTTAAATGGATTGAAATATATTGTTCCTGTTAAAAAAAATTATTGTAGAGTTGAAGTCGTTCTTTTCCTAATAGTAATTATGGAATCCTACAAAAAAGACGCTTTCCTCTAGAAGGAAGAAAAAATTAACTTTCCGCCCTTATTTTCAGGGAGGGAAAACCCTATTATGGTCTGTTTGTGAAAATATGAGAGGAAACAAAAATCAGTGGCGCGATCGGTTTGACATTTGCTTGGTAATATGAAGATTCATTGTTCGAATCTAGTCAGGGAAACTTTATTTATATCGTTTTACTATAAACCGGGGCATTAATTAATAATTTTATCAACACATGCATGAATTTTTACGACATTGGCTACTGTTTCAGTGTGTTTTGAAAATGTTGCAACGTCTAAACTAAAAATAACGTATAATTTTA
>JACMZG010001893.1:3009317-3115347 GCA_018340805.1 Microvelia longipes | reverse complement strand
GTTCGAAAACTAATCTTATAAAACCCCAACGTTTATGAAGTCACGTATGCGTACAAGGAAGAGTAATAGGGTTATTTTAAATGAAGCTGTCTACATTCTGTCATTTTCTAGAAGGCCTTGCTGGTTTAATTTGTTCTTTGCCCTTTACGTAGCCCCTGCATCATTTTCTTAGGTCGATAAAACGAAGCAGATTTCCCCTTCAGATGTAATTAAAAAAATTTAGAACCCTTGCTGCTAGGGACAGAGGGATGAATCATTTTAACTCGCAAGGCTTAAGAAGTGAGATAAAAGGAGTAGCGTATCTAAGTTCTTTTTTCCTGAGAGACCCTCGGGAGAAAGGGGTGAATTATTCGTCGATAGCAAGGTTTTCTATATAAGATAAGTTAAGGAGGGAAAGGCCTGTAGATGCCCGGGGAGGAGTTGACGACGAGGGTGAGGTTGCCCGGCATGGCCGCCCAAGTCGGGTCTTCGGATCGATAGTAAAAACATTCTCCGTAGAAGGGATAGAGCCCTTAGAGAAGGGTCCCAAGATAAAAAAGCCCTTAGCTAGGGGAGGCCAAGGCGGTTCAACGCCCCACCCTTCCTACCCTATTTAAGAGTTTTTTCTTTCCCCTTTTTAATCTCTCCTCGTTCTTCTCCTTTCAATTGGGGGTGGAATAAGTGTAAATAAAGTGAGAGCAGGAAGAGAGAGAAAAAGGCAGGGCATGCGCCTCTATAGACCGTAACTTTTTCTCTTTCAATACCCCACGACGTATCGTATCGGCCACGACACCATTTTGCATAGATCCGACATGAAATTAACTTGGATCGATAAAGGTTGCTTCTGGTCTAGAACTCCCTTCTACTATTTACTGCAAGATATTGCCTTACGTGTACTAGAGTGTGTAAGATTTATAGCTCATCTTGAAACATTCGTAATTCTCCTCTTGTTAATGTTGCTTGACAATATATAAAATGTTGCATGACAACATATAAAATGTTGCATGACAACATATATAATGTTGCATGACAACATATATAATGTTCTCTAAATTTATTAATCCATAGATTTGAAAAAAAATAATTAATTCTTAAAACAATTTCTCAAAGATTATTTTTTTGATTATATCTAGTTTTATATAACTTTTGGCAAACTGGTTATAAAATATCAACAAAAGAAGAAGAAAACAAACAAATTTAAAAATCACTTGTTTCAAGGAAAAAAAACAAAATTAATAATAACATAATAATTAAGAAGATTGAAAATGCATGTAATGTATGAATAAACGGAGCATGCAGAAGACAGAAATTTCTTTCAAAAAAATATGTTTTTTGTAAAAGAAATAAATAAATTAAAAAAATCAAATATAATGTTGCTTGACATCGTATATAATGTTGGTTGACTTTCATTTTGTAATAAGTTACTCATTAAACAAATTGAAATAACGGATTTGTGTCATGGTTAAATGTTCGACTTTCACCATGACGCCAATCCTATTAGAATTTTTTTCCCAAAGGAAATTCGCTAAAAGAATTGCCGATTAACTCAAACTAGATTGATTTAATCTGGGTCATTACACACTCTGTTTTAGTTAAACTATACTATACATTAAATTTAACTCGTTTGAGTTAAACCCGTCTAAATTTGATTTTAGATCTAAACAAAGTTAAGCACTATGAAATTGGGTAATTTATGTTGCCTAAACAGAAATTTAAAAGAGAAGACGCTCTTTTAGTAAAAATATACTCATAGACAGTAAAAAAACATTTTCTGATCAGCCTTTTGTAATACTTGGGTCTTTCGTAATATTGGTCTTTGGTTAAATATTCGTTAAAACGAATAGAGTTTTAAGCATTTCTTATCCCTCCTCAATTTAATTTATTTTAGAAACACACATCAACAAATTAAGCCTTCTTTGCTGTTTCATTGCATCTTGTCTCACGCAAGATGCAATAAATTCATTAAATTAAATTATAAAAAATTGACAGAAATAAAGTACTGTCTTAATGTTTATTATCGATCTACTACACGACGTTTAATAAGCTTTTTTGGATTATAATTTAATTTTAACTTATTTTCTAGATTACGGAGCAGACATGAACAGGATCACGATGTCTTCTAATCATGATGTCTTCGAACTCGTTAAGCCTGTTTTATTTTCTGTTGGGAAATTAAGCTATGATGGCACATTCTGATGATTGTTGTAAAGGCTCATCCTGATGACAGTTGTAATGGCACATTCTGATGACAGCTGTGTTGTCACATCCTGATGGCAGTTGTTATGTCACATTTTGATGACAGCATTGATGGCATATCCTGATGACAGCAGTGTAGGCACATCATGATGACATCTGTGATGTCACATCCCGGTGGCAGTTGTAATGGCACATCCTGATGACAGCAGTGATGTTACATCCTGATGAAAGCTATGTTGTCTCACCCTGACATAGTTATGACATATCTCTTGCAGTGTACTGTCCTATCCATATGACAAATGTGATTATCGGCTGAAATTGATTTTTATAGTCGTGTACTAAGCCGCCTCCTTGGTCGAGGTCGTTTATTAAGGCGTCAGTTATTAAACTGACCTTTGACACCACGGAGGTCTGGGGTTCGCATCCCAGGTACGCTCCAGTTAATATAAGATTATTGTTCAAATAACCTAATCGCCAACTTTAATTATACTTTAGCGTAACGGGTTGCCAATAACACACAAGAGTGGTTCTCGCGGGTTATTCCTGATGGCTGTAAGGCCTCTAAACAGGATTATATTATATAGTCTTGTACCATATTTTACAGGAGTGACTATAAAGTAACCTCCTACTTAAAATTAATCTTTCTATACACACGAATTAACTCAAGACGAATATAAACAGTAAATAATGACAAAATAGTTACAAAATATTGGTTGAGGAATAATTCATGAGCGTTTTTTTTCAAATTTATTTTAAACAAAAAAACTACTACGACTTAATCAATAATACTCTCCGTTGTTGTTTACAACTTCCTCCCATCGTTCAATAAGTTTCGATGCCTTCGCGATAGAAATCTCCCGGTCTTGACTCAAAGAATCGTCCAACCAAGCCCATTTCCACGTCATTTAATTGAACAATACACCGCGCAAAGCGTTTTGAAAAGCGACGAAACAGATGAAATCTGACGGCGCCAATCTGACGTCGCGAAAACCAACTGGCGGGCGAACTTTTAGGCATTGCTTCCTTCTCACATACAAAGCACGAATCTCACGAATAGCTTCGGCGCCTTAACACCTCGATAAATGCAAAAAGCAAATGGTGTCAAAAATGCTCAGTTTTGTCCACTTGACATTCCATTTTAATGATCTGAAAATACACAAAAATAAAAAAAAATGACAAATCAACACACTTATCTTGTTAGAGCAAAAACATTCTCTTCAAACAACATAAAAATTTCCGATGCATTTTATTTCTGCGTGCATTTTTAAATTTGAAAAAAAACGCTCATGAATTATTCCTCAACATAGTATTATGAGTCCTCCGACAGTTAAATTGATTATCTTAATGGTTAGAATTAAGATAATAATATACATTTAAAAAAACGTCTAATAGCCATAAATTTTTATTTTCGAATTGAGTCATGTTTTTTTTTCTTCTCTCAGTAAAGAAATATATTTTTCCTGCATACCGTCGTGAGCGACATAACATGCATGATGGATCTTTTTTTCGATTTAAATATCTTGAAATGTTAAATGATAATTTTAGTTTTGTAGTTCAATAACTTTATACTAGTATTTTTATGTTTTGTTCTTCTTGGGTTACTTCTTACAGTTAAAATATTAGCTGTGGTGTACGACTGTATTGTTTAAAAATTAGTTCATTTTTCAAAATCAATTTCTTTTATAAATTTAATAAATTTGTTCCGAAAGTCTTTGTGTAAAAGTAAATTTTTATTATTTGAAGGAGGCTAAGAGAATCCTTGACTAGTCCAAAGTAATCATGAGCGAGCACCTTTATGTTATCATAGCAAAGAAGTAAGCAGTACATGGTCAGACGTCTGTGGCTTGTATTGTCGCAACTACATCCCAATTGGTAATTGATTTTTATATCTCGTGTCATGATTTTTTATATCGGTGGTGACTTATGCTATCCCTAATTAGGAATCAGCTAGACTTATCTAAGATTTTGTAAGCACGTTGGCTTCTGTAAGGAGGCTTTAACTGAAACCCTTTAAGTATAACTCTTTCATCCCTACATTTGCAGAGATACGTTAGATGGTTTTCCTCCTTAGTTTGATCATATTTACCATTAACCTATAGTTCTAACTGAGTCTCAAAATCACTATACCTACTTAGTCTTAAGAGTCACCCGTGGTGTAGTGGTTCAGGTACGCGGCCAATACACGGAATGAATTGACTTTAAACTTCTGAGTTTATTTAGTAATGGGTTCAATCCCAGCACAAGCATCTGGGATTTTTATAAGAGGGGGAAAAATGCTGCGTACCTTGACCTTCATAAGGGACTTAAAGCCAGTGGTCTCGAGCCTGTGCGTTGTCAGACACTCGTTAAAGATCTTATCCCTTACCCTAAATGAAACTGGGCATAGGCAAAATTAGGACCTCATAATAGATTCATTAATAATTCTAGTGTGTCTGCCTTGTAGTTTAAAGTGTATGGAGGTTTGGTTTAACACGAGGGCACGTGTTGTTCCTAGTTTTTCACTAGACTATAAAATTCCAGTGAAAATATTCATAATTGCATGAGAGAAAAACCAATACAAATTCACGGCTCTTCTGTCTAGATTGATGAAAATATACCTACACTGAAATTAAAAGAAGTAGAACACTATCTTTAAGGAGTTGGAAAAAATGGTCCAACAACGTGGCCTACTTGTCTGGTAGTTACTACTACTCCCCCATATTACTACTACTGCTACTTAGTCTTTACTTGATTATTCTGCACTTCCTTCTACACTAAAAAAGAATATGTGAATATGTGATATATATATATAATACTATATATATATATATATATATATATATTTATATAATATATATTATTAATTATGTGTGCGTGAGTAGTAGTCATTACGATATAACAAGTATGTTCACTTGGTATAAGAAGTGCTGTTTTTACCTAATTAGTAAGCCATCATGCTAAAATACAGATGCTACAACTTCTAGCTATGGTAAGCTGTAGTGTGTTTAACAATTGTCCGGAATTATTAGTTAAGGCTCCGGCACATCTTCTTCACACGGACTTTACTTTTTATTTTTTATTACCCTAGAAGTAGTGGATGGAAGATAAATCGCTATTCAGGAGGGATGCGAAGAGTTGGTTTGATAGAGAACCATGGAAGAGGCAAGTAGACTCGACCAAGCCGACATTACAGACCGTCATGTCAGGTTAGTAAGTATTACTCCAGGTATTTAGGAAATAAATGTGTTTGATAAGAGTTGGATCTTCCTTATTGTTCCTCATTATGTTTAATAATAATGTAAGGACACTCTTGAGGAAAAAATGTCTAATGTTTAGGTTATACTAAGACTATATTTCACCTTCTACTGAAGGCTTAATCAAGTCTGATCAAATGCTGAATCAATTTAAATAAACTTAAAATACAACAAATTAGAAAGAAAAACGTGCCTCTTGATAATTACACAGATTAAATAAATCTAAAGTAAGCCAAAGGCCATTGTCACGAGATAAAAGAAAATTAAAAATTCCTACAATTCTAAATCACTTAATAAAGAAGGAAGTACATACAAAGATGACTTATAAAAAGGAATTAAAAAAATAATAAATATTAAAGAAGAAAGGAATTACAGATAAAGGAATGACTAGATAAGGAGGGATATTCTAATTACTATTGGTTGGATTCATTACTATTAAATATTACTCAAGATTCCACTGTAATACTTTTTATATCTCTACTATCTTTCTTAAAATTTATGCTTTCTTTCTCCTTGGTTATATGTAGAGCTTCTAATAAATTTTTTAGAGTGGTTTTTCTCATGATCTAAAATTGTGAGATCATTAAGATTAAAAGAACATGGACCAATAGAAAATCAGGACACAATAATAAAACAGTAGACACAACCTTAGCGATTTATTGTAGGAATAAGAACCATTTTATATAAATTACCAAAACATAAGAAATTTCTTTCCTGTGCTGTGTATCGTGCCACACAGCAACGGACTTAGCAATCCTCTAGTGTGGCACTCAATCCTTTATGACATATTTAATTTTGTATTTGTATTTTGTAGAATAAAGGAAAATTTTAAAAAATGCCCATATTTATCACTATATTATCATTATATGTATGATGTATGTGTGTATCAACTGTCTATCATTATATGTTTTGATTTATGTGTGCATCAACTATATTATTATTATATGTATGATGTATGTGTGTATCTACTATATTACATTATATGTATGATGTATGTGTGTATGCTACTATATATCATTATAGTATGAGTGGTGGTATCTACCTATATTATCATTATATGTATGATGTATGTGTGTATCTACTATATTATCATTGCAACCAATGTGTACCTGATACAGAATTGAAAATTGGTATAAATTGGTGGTTTTTTCCTGAAACATATTTTTTCATGATTTCATTATCGAGTAAGCAAAAAAAAAAAATGTTTACATGAAAAAAATTTAAGTTTGATTTTGGCACGCTAGTTGATATATATTTCAACTAGCTCTGTAGTCATCTTCAGGAATTATCACAAAATGTTTTTAAGTTTAACCTTACATCAACAAAACTTAAAACTTAAAACTAAAACTTAATAACTTCAACACTAATAAAGGTAACAAAGAAAACAAATGATTAAAAAAACTATTAAAAACTAGTTAAAATTTAGAAATTTAACATAGTCAGACTAGAATAAACATTTTATTTTTATTTAAACTTTATTTTTAGAATATTTTTTTTATTCTAAAAATATTTTTTTAGTCTGACCATGTTAAATTTTTAAATTTTAAGTAGTTTTAATCATTTTTTTAATAATTTGTATTCTTTGTTACCTTTATTAGTGTTTAAGTTATTAATTTTTAGTGTGTTGTTATTGGTGTAAGGTTAAACTTAAAAACATTTTGTGATAATGCCTGAAGATGACTACAGAGTTAGTCGAAATATGTATAGCAATTTATAAATAAATAATTGTGTCTTTGTTATACTTTTAGAACCAAAACCTTTAGTTTATACTATTTGTGCAATAATATAGAAGTTCTACAAACTTCATAGGGAAACAAACACTTCATTGATTGACCATGTGCTCTTATATAGGACTAATAATTGCATTTACTTTCATTTATAGAATAAGTTCTTTTTTTATTGAACATCATGAAAAAATATTACACAACGTAAAAAAAAATAAATACATAACAATAAATTAATCTTCAAATAAGTATTTTATAATCTTAAAGTAAAAATCATTTTACTTAAGTTTTGCCACATAAGTTAAGAAATTGCTCTTGAATTGTTTATTAATTATTTATCCCTTCCATGTTTATATTATCTAACTAAAAATACTATATATAATATAGACTATAATCTATATTAAGTATTAGAATATCTAAGTGTGTATAAAATATATTCGTCTATCAATACATTTATCTCAATTTTTGTTTGACACTTTATTTTGAGTAATACAACAATAATTATTGTTATAAGTATTAGGGTTAGCATAGTTTCTTCGTTGGCTTGAGAGTCTGGTAAGAGAAAACAATCCAGTGATTTATCTCAAATAGCTGAAATAGAAAGGGTATTTAAGAAGAAAGGAAAGTATAGTCAGAAATATTAAGTCATTAATAGTAAAGAATAAGAAGAAAATGAACTTCAATTTGTTTGATTATTTTTTCTTTTTTTTTTCTTTTCCTCATTTATACTATAGGTATATAGAACAAGTATTGTGTTTATACTTACGTTACAAAACCGTAATTATACTTAAAATATTGTTCCAGCTTTTTTCGACTTCCTGATTAGTTATTACAAAGTAGTCTGTCTGTGTTTATGTGTTCTGGTGTGTCTGTTATCTCGAAACTTCCAGTGTATTTATGGGAGAGAGTTGAAACTTGATACTAAAATCAATCTTTTCGGTTCTATTAGATCAAAGTGAAACTCAGCAGGGATGTGGTACTATATAACATTATAGTCCAAGAGCCAGGCCTAAAAAATGTCTCATTTTGTACTTTTTAAAGAAAAAATAATTTGTATTTGAACAAAAATTAACAATATATATAATTTTACAAATTACAATAATGTACTTATTCTATTCCTTTTTTCAAATTAACTTTAGTATAAGTTATGCAAATACTACTCTCCATCTTTAGGGTAAAACAAGCCCTGAGATGATGGGGGGGGGCATTTTTTCTGGAAATGTACCTTTAAATATGAAGGAAAAGCATAGTCTGCCTATCCAGAGTGAAGCCCTTCATATGAATGCATTCGCTCAAAATATTAGAAAATCGCACACATTTCAGTTTTCTTGCAATAAGTGGTTCCCTATTGGTCGAGTGCAAAACATGAAGATAATGTTTGTACAATTTTCTTTAAAACGAATGTTTTTTCATCGAAATCAGATAACTACAACTAAAGTCATAACATTTCTAAAATGGCCAAAAATGCACAAAAATTCAATATTTTTTTCAAAGAAATTCGTTGACTGCATGAATAAACCATTTTTTTTGGTGTTTTTGAAAAAGCCATAACTTTGGTGGCAGTTATCCGATTTCGATGATTAAACACTCATTTAATAGAACATTAATCAGCTTAAAAAAATGTGCTGTTCATGTTTTGCACACGACCCACAGGGAACCACTTATTTAAAGGAAACTGAAATTCGTGCGATTTTCTAACATTTTTAGCATGCGCATATGAAGTGCTCCACTCTTGATAGGCAGTCTAAATTTTTTCTTCAAAATATAAGGTATATTTTCAGAAAGATTAGGTTTGAAGTAGTACGAATGAGTTAATTTTTTAGGTCCTTAATTAATTTTAGGGTTATTTTTTTTAGGCTCTTGGACTATTAACAAATGTGGTAAATTTCTTCTTATTATTAGCATTAGTTTATTTTAAAAAAATTGTTCGCTGGAAGCATCGATTGGGTTTGTAGGCGGATGAGTGACTGCCGCGACAGATACTGATCTTTCTGGGTTGACGACAAGCAAAAAGAGATCACAGACGTACTATTTTTTTCAGTAGAGATTATCTCAAAGGCACTTAGACCTCTTCTGTGGGTCCAGTGTGCCCGTAAAGATGTACTAAGTTATAAATTAGGCGATTTATATATTTCGAGGACTAGCGAAGCGAGTCCGGATTGGTGAGGATGTGCGTAGCGAATCAGATAAAGCGAGAAAAATATTTTAAGAAATTATTAATTATTTCTTTAGTTAACTAAATAATAGTCATTTTACTAAAACGTTATCATTATAAGCCCTTTGACCATTAACCGCAACAAAAAGTAAATTTCTCATTTAAGACTAAAACAAGAAGAAAATAAAGCTCGTAATACGACAGTAGTGAAAAGCTAATTTGTCTTGTTTACGAGTAAAAAGTTGAAATTAAACGTCATTTTCCTAAAGGGCCTTCTTCAAAGTACCGAAATAGAAACCCTAAAAAGAGGTTCCAGTTTTTTGAAATTTAGATATACCCTGTATGAAAGAGGAACTCTCATAAAACTCCCTTTAAAGGATATACTCATTTTCTAAAGACAATATCCAATAACGCTAGGGCCGTCCAAATAACATGTTTTCCTGTTTAAATAAACATTTTTAAATCCTTTCAATTCGACAAATAAGACACGGATTCGCTCTAAAACAGTCTATATATACCGCTTTTATTGTTATTTTATATTAAGCATTTTTCAAATAACAAGGAAATTGTTCTGCCACAAGTTTCTTGTTATCTGAAAAATAATTATTATAATTATTAGATGGTGAAATTAATAATAATAATATTATTTTTAAGGGTGTATTGCCACTTGGAGAAAACCAGCGGTCATCCATCCAGGCAGTGACCTCACTTGATAATCATTAAAATGTATAATTCACCAAAAATTCTATATGTATGTACTTACCGTTTTGAAGCGATACTTAGAATACTTATAGTCCAAGAGCCAGGCCTAAAAATGTGACTCATTTTGTGCTCCTTCAAAACAAATTTTTCTGAAAATATACATTTAATTATGAAGGAAAAGCATAGTCTGCCTATCCAGAGTGGAGCCCTTCATATGAATGCACTCGCTCAAAATATTAGAAAATCGCCCAGGTTCCGGCTTTTTTGTAATAAGTGCCTCCCTGTAGGTCTTGTGCAAAACACGAAGAGAACTTTTTTTAAAGCTGATAAAATTTCCTATAAAACGAGTGTTTTTTCGTCAAAATCGGATAAACACAACTAAAGTTATGACATTTGTTAAATGACCAAAAAAATGCACAAAAAGCTAATATTTTTTAAAGAAATTTGCTGACAGCATAAACCAACTATTTTTAGTGTTTTTGAAAGAGCCATAACATTGAAAACAGTTGATATTGATGATTAAACACTCGTTTTATAGAATATTTTATAGAACACTCTTTTTATCACCTTGAACAATAATTTCTTAATTTTTTGCACATGACCCACAGGGAACCACTTATTTAAAGAAAACTGAAATTAGTGTGATTTTATAAAATTTTGAGCATGCGCAGTCATATATGAAGGGCTCCACTCTGGATAGGCAGACTATGTCTACCTATCCAGACTAGTTAGACTATTAAGGTATATTTTCAGAAATATTTTGTTTGAAGTAGTACAAATGAGTCACATTTTTCCAGATCCAGCTTTTGGACTAATATTTTATTATGTAAAGTCAAACACTTGAACCCCCTTTGAATTAAAAACAATTCTTGCGCGGGTTCCGCATGTCGGGTGAATTTCCTTTGGATGCGAGCACTGAAATACAGAGTACCTGGATTCAAATCATGGTAGGGACAATAATTTTTTTATCGTTTTTTTTACCTAATATAAGTTTACAACTAAAAATTAATTTTGGCGCGGTGGTCCGCATGTCGGGCAAATTTCCTTTTGTTTCCGTGCTGAAGAACCCATTTCTTGCTTATGCAAGAACCATGCCCATTGCGTGGTTCCGGTTCATGCTTTAGAACCTAAGCAGTTACTCAATTGTCAAGCACTGCTCGTAACTCATTTTGTCTGTATTTTCCAAAGGAAATGCGCTAAAACCTTTAAAGATAACTGACTAAGCTTAAAGATAAGTTTGTCCTGAAAGTAAACAAATTGGCGAGACTAAGATATGAGAATGCTCGTCGATTGTCCTTAACGTAAAAAATGGCAAACATATCGTTTGTTCAACATGGTCGTTGGTTCTTAACGCAAAAAAAGGCGAGCATACTCGTCGTTGGATCTTAAACTAAAAAAATGAGTACGGGGAAGTTCCTAAACACATCGGATTTGCTGCGCTAATTCTCGCCACTTCTCACTTCATTTCCTCGTCTCCAGAATATGAAAATGGGCTTATTTATGAAGCAGTAATTGTTTGTAATACATATTTTATTTATATGAGATGGCTGTCATAGTTACTATTTCAATATGTTATTTATTTTTGTTATCTGTCTCACGGTCCAGTTTTAAATAAAAACGTGAATTAAAATGTATTGGAACATCATACTTTTAGTTATTGAATAATTGTACGAGATATATAATAACAGTTTGGACTCGTTTCGATTGTTCTCAGCCAGCAGAACATCCTTTTTTCCCAACGGTTACCCATCCAGGTTCTGACCTTGCTTCAAGCTACTTAATATAACTGATAATTCTTGATATACTAGTCGTGTTGGAATGGAGCTTAATATGCTTATTTGTTACATAAATGGATACAGTTGAACCTAAGTTCATCTAATTAGATTATTTTTTATTTAAAACGTCACTCAATAACAATTTTTATTTAAAACAACACTTAATAACAATTTGTATTTAAAACGTCACTTAATAACAATTTGTATTTAAAACGTCACTTAATAACAATTTGTATTTAAAACGTCACTTAATAACAATTGACACATTTTTCTTCTTTATACAGCTACATGCGTGTAAAATTTAAAATTAATAAAAACATTTTTCGAATTTACGAAATTTTTGCTGAGTCATTATTTCCCAAGTAAATGTTATTAATGGCCTAATAAAAATAATATTCTCCAAATAGATCAACTAGACCTAAAGATTGATTTTGTGCCAATTTTAAACTCTCCACTATAAACACAGTGGGATCTATGATATGACTGACACATACAAACTTAATAACTTTGCAAAAACTACTTATGTGGTCTTTAAATCGCCTGAAGATATAATTCCAGGTGATGTCCCAATTCCGCGTTTTATGAAAAAAATAAACTTTTCCTAAATACCTACGCCATAAATAAGGAGAAGTAAAAAGTAGACAGTGCTTCACTCTAGGGAAAGTGAGAGAAAACTAAGAGAGCTCCCCCCGTGTTATTTAACTTTTTTCTCATCAGAGGTTGCGAGAGTAGCTTTTTTAACCTTCTTTTTTCCTGCTTATTTGTTTTATGACTTGTTTCCTATCGCGTAAATAATTAATAATGAAATAAATAAATAATGAAATACATTTCATTTCTTCGATTTTTACAAGAATTAAAAAATTGTCGAACAACGTTGAACAATAAACATGGTAAAAATTTTCAAATTACCCTCAACAATGTTTGAAAAACTTTATTTTTTTGGAATGTGTGTGAGTGTGTGTGTTTGTGTGTCTGTTATCATTGTTATTATCATCGTTATCATCATTATATTATTATTATTTATATCTATTCATATATATATATATATATATATATATATATATATATATATATATATATATATATATATATATATATATATCATATCATTAATTATTATCATCGTTATCATCGTATTAGCTCTTAGTGTATTTACGCTAGAGAAATGAAACTTTGTACGAAAATCAGTCTACCGCTGTAGTTGTGCTATTCGAAAAAAATGTTTTATTATCTATAATTATCTACTCAAGTAATTATCTACATATTGGAGTAAAAAATTCTCATTTTTACATTGGGAGGAGAAAATATTCATATTGATATTGAGTATTTCCAGAAAATATGTATTTTATAACTTGTAACATGTAGCTATTAAAACAATAACAAGTTTTGATATATTAAAGAAATTATTTTTACTTTTGCTCATTTATATCTTAGAGGGAAAAATATTTTATCAGCACTAAATATCGGAAAGCGAGTCCTAACAGAATGATCCTAACCTTCTGAGTGGTATTTACCTATTTGTCTGTATGTATGTGTGTGATAATAGTCACATACTATAGTATACTACCAACTTTATAGTAGTCAGTTAATACTATAAAGTTCAGATTACGAAATAGTTATTAACTGAAGAGAGAAAAGTAGGTCTTTACTCCCTTATAAAAAGTAAAAACTTAGGCGTTTCAGAGTGGGGGCTAAAGCCCACCCCCCTCTGGTTTAAAATTAGCCCCCCCTCCCCCTAGAAAAACATATTTCCTTTTTAGCTACTAAAATTAAATTTTATTATTAAAATAAATAACGAAATAATATATATTTATTTATCATATAAAAGTATACTTTATCAATAAATAATCAATTATGCCTTTATTTTTTGTAGCGGGAGGGGCTTGCGCCTGACTGTAACTACAAGGATGGGAAGCAAAATAATAATAATACAGGAAACCAAGTAGTATAAGTAAGAGCAGGTTATATATTCGATTTATAAACATTAAATAATTCCTAATCTACTAAACAGGTACCAATTATATTTAAAGAAATAATTACTATAAAATATGAAATTAAGCTAATTTGGCCAATATTTAATTTAGCTTAGTGCACTTAGCTGACCGAAGACGCGCTCGCGAGTCCCGTGGTTCAGCTGCTGATCACGGTGCAGATCATCTCATCTTCAACCGAGTTTGTTTATTTGAACCTCATAGGCTGGATGTAGTTTAGTGATCCTCCAAAAAATATGCACTTTCACTAAATTTATGGTAAACGTAAGAATAATTAAATGTTATATCACAGAGTTATACAAGATGGCGGCAGATGCAACATTTTCCCTGGAAACTTTTCAAAACTAACTGCCTCCAGTGTTGCCAACTTGGGTGGAAGAATTGAACGAAATCTAAAGCCCGATCTGAAATGCGGACTCAGGTTCAGATGGAATGCTGTGCGGGTCCGGCATTTCAGATCGGGCTTTAGATTTATTCGGGCTTTTTATTTTTTTTTTGGGGCTTGGATTTTTTCGGGCTTTTTATTTATTTTTTTTTTTTTTTTTATTTATTTATTTATTTTTTTCCTATTTGTAATAAGTTTAGTTAGCAACTAAAGGTTACTAATCAACATAATCTACTTTTTTAGATTTATCTTACTTAAAAGTTAAATTTTAAGTATCCAGACTGAGAATCCATACTGTTTATTCTCGTAAAATGAAACCTCATGTGACTATTGTAGAGAGAGTGCCTACTGTAGGAGGCAAACTTTATTTGCCTCCATTTTATGGCTTGACTAAGTTTGTTTATAAAGAAAAAAAAATATACTCACAGGTTAGACCAGGATAGATCTGTCAAGAAATAAAAATACCAAACAATTAAAATGTTTGAAAAAAACTCACTCTTTTCATAAAGTTGTGCTTTCTTCATATTGAAGAGGGACCCAAATGTCAAAAGGAGTAATGTCAACTTAAAAATGCCAATGTTTAAAACTGTTACGAGTATAAGAGAGAAGTTTTTATTTAACAAATATAATGTGTATTAAATGTTTTATTGACCATTATGAAGTACTTTATGCAACCAAAAAGTGAATATTTGGATGTATCATAGATATTCAATAGAGGGGGCATAGCCTATCTAAGTACATTGAGATGCCTGAAACATCTTTTTGGGGCACTGTTTAACCTCTGTCAAACCTCCTTTTAGAGTAAATTAAGGTTATAATGAATAAATTTATATCGGTTTCCCGCACAATATTTGTGTTTTGATTTGTATTTTTAAAGTTTTACTATAAGTTATTGTAATTTTGTACTGATTATTTGATTATATTTATAAGTTAAGGTGGTCAGGTTACTTTTTTGAGGTTTCAAAATTTAACCTATAGGGCCCCTCTTGTAGTAATATCTCTATGGGATGCTTGAGTTTTACTGTTATTTCATAATTGTCTATAAAAGTAAATGAAAAAAAAATGCAAGAGATGTTGCTTGTTTTGAGACTATTAATGTCCATTTCGAATCAAGCGAAAAATCTTAATCAACTTAGATTTCGTTCTTTCACCCTGATGACGACTCCATCCATTATGGATATCACATTTTTACTCTAATTATTTTTTTTTTTCTATTTTCAGGATGAACACTGCAATATACGTGGTCTCAAGGTTGCTTTGAAATACAATTTGACGTCAGCTTCAAGCAAGAAAATGTTAACAAACCAATCTAATAATAACATGGTTGATTATTTTTCCAATATTTAGTTGGGATTTTTATGAAAACATAATTTATGCTGAAGATGGAAATAGAAATTAAGAGCCCCATTAATATTTAACTACAAGGCTCTGATACATGTTATTAAATCAGAACAAACCTGCTGATTAAAAACTAGCATGGTATTAAATAAAATATTTGTTAAAATTTGATTAATTTGTTTGATATAGACGAAAACTACTTTACAAGATATGTTTATAACTGATTTAACAGCAAAAAAAGCTATAATTGACTATATATTAATGTTGATTATTGATTTACCAGGAAGAAAGAAATAATTGGGTAAATAATGATGCTGATTATTGATTCACCAGAATGAAAGCAATGATTTGGTTAATAATAATGCTGGTTATTGATTCACCAGCAAGAAAGAAATAATTGGATAACTAACAATGCTGGTGCCGAGTCCAGTAGCTCAGTGGTAGTGCACTCGAGTCCAAATGAAGCCGAGAGAAGACCTTAATAGGAGGTTATTCATTGTACCGTACACTCGGGAGTTCTGAAATTCAATGTTGGCCAACCCAGCCAGCGTTTTACAAAGTTTTCTTGGCTGCTAATACGCAAATGCGGGGTTGGTCTCTGTTTCGTCTGAGACAAGTCTGGATCCACGTTTCCGTTGTCTTCAGTTCACGAAAAGTCAAGATTCTGCGGGCTGATGGAGATGAAGGTCGGAAAGATATTCTGAACCTTCGAATGACCGAAAACATAGTCAGTAAAAGTTAAGCCGGGGCACAAGTAACTTAAGTGACTAGGAACGATGTGCTCGGTCCCTGAAGACGAACGTCTCCTAGTAGCACTGCGGAACATTGACTTTCAGATCAGAGCTGAAGAACGAGTCCGTGCCCACTGACGTCGTTGTTGCTAGTTTTCTCTTTTATGTGGCGCTGGACTAGCCAGAGCGGTGAGCCTAGCTAGAGTTTGGTGATGCTAAAGGTGCTGATAGAGTTGGTGAGACTGGTTAAACGAGGGCAGTCCAAGCGAGACTAATGTGATCAGAGGTGCTAGTAAGACTAGATGAACTAAGCATGTAGGGAACTAATAGTCGGTCTAGTCAGAGTGGTGAGCCTATAGCCAGAGTCTAGCTGGTCTAGATGAATTAGGCTCACTGTGAACAGATCGCGGACACTAGCTAGAGCGGTGAATTCGGATAGAGTCTGGTGACCAACCAGACTATCTAAACTCACCGGTCTAGATGAATTAGGCATACTGTGGCCTAGTCATATGTGCCCCCATGTACGAAGAGTGTGCTTCCTAGATGATTGGATGTGTATAAACTCTGGGGTGGATTAGTTGAGTGAGATTTGAGTGAAAAGAAAACGCTTATATGACCCTACAGATTTATGTTTAAAAAATAAAGCTGGTTCTTGATTTAATGGCAATAACATAATGATTTGGTGCATTATAATGCTTATTATTTATTTAGCAACAAGAAATTGATGTTTAGGAGCACAGTAATGCTAATTATCGATTTACCAGCTAGAAAGAAATTATCGGGTAAATAATAATGCCGGTTCATGATTTAAACCAATAAATTAATGATTGGAAGCAGAAGAACGCTGATTATTGATTTACCAGTAAGAAAATATTGACAAAACACACACTATATTTAGAAACTTAACAAAGTCAAGTAAGTCAAGAAAGAATAGTATAGGAATAAAATGTGAGGGTAAAACTAGAAACGAACAAATGACAAAATAACGAAAATCGAGATAGAGAGACTTTAATGTCAAAGATTAGCAAATTTTTAGCAAAGTTTTCATTCTCTCTTCTCGTTTTACAGGTTACCACAGAGCTTTCTAGCGAGGGGGAAGTTTATACAGATTTAGTGAGGAAGAGAGGCGTTGGAGGGGAGGTAGGAAAAGAAGACAGGGAAGCGAGAAAAGGATTGCGAGAAGAATGAGAGGAAAACGAGTGAGAAAGCATGTGAGAGAAAAAACTGAATGCGGCCTACTACTGCTTCAAGTAGTTTATCGATCCCATCCCAGCGATAAAGAGTTTCTAAAACTGCGTGCCTAGAACACGTGCTGAGCCCGCGCTCTAGGTAACATTAAAATTCAGATTCGATTACGTTTGAACCACTATGGTAGGCTGCAGATAAAACTCTAGTATCTCGGAGAAATATATTACTAACAACCTGCTGGGTTTAAAGAGAATACCGGGTTAAACACAGGCTTTGTGAACTCAGGGATATAAAGATTGCATAAACTGAATGACACTAGAAGGGGAGATGCATGCACAACAGCATCTCTGTGCAATACAAACACTCCCTAACATAATGTTTCTTTTAGAACTTATAAAACTATAATACCAAACCACTATTTATTTTTGAATTAACACTTAATATTTCTTTGTATTTTAACTTGTATTTTTAAATGAGAACCATTGTACTACATAACAGGTAGAAGACAAAACAGTTACAGTTTACTTTTAGAATAAAAATTCATTCCAATTTTCAATTAAAATTTTACCTTCTGAATATATAGTCTAACTTTGCAATGTCCAGTCATGGTAAAATTTCTATAAGTATGAAACTCAATAAACCTCCAGGAATTAAGGTTGGAACCTAAATTCCAGGCTTGTCCGTAGAGAATCCTTTCTTTGTTGTCAGTGTTTCCTTGA
The DNA here is from genome assembly GCA_018340805.1 of Microvelia longipes. NCBI lineage: Eukaryota > Metazoa > Arthropoda > Insecta > Hemiptera > Veliidae > Microvelia > Microvelia longipes. Next base: position 3,097,231 of record JACMZG010001893.1, on the reverse strand, counting down.
TTAATTAAAAAAACTTATTTTTTTAGTTTTCAATATACAAAATGATAATATAACATTATTTTATATAAACGAAAGGACGAAGTTTTCTTGTTTATAAATTCAAAAATTTAAGTTTATAAATTAAATGACATATTAGATAGTGCTCGTTTTCCCCCCAAAAGGCGTCAAAGCAATCATAACATGTAGATAAATATTAAACCTATAGTATTTATGCCCAGGGCAGTTACTAAAGGCATAGAGATATATACTAGAGGGGGCATAGCCTATCTCAATACATTAAGACTCCTGACATCATTTTGTGGCTCTCAGAGGCTCTGTGTAACCTCATTGAAACCTCTTCTAAGATTAAGTTAAGGTTATAAGAAATCAATTTTTTCGGCGTCCTGCACACTTTTTTTTTGTTTGTGTTTTGATTTATATTCTCAGCGCTCTACTATATAATTCACTGTAAGGTTGTTCTGTTAATTTGATTATTGATAGTCGAAGGTAGTCAGGTTATTTTCTCGATGTTTCCAAATTCAACCAATAGGGCCCCTCTAGTAATAATATCTCTATGACTAATGTTACGGTTTCTATATATCTACGAGATAGATAGCTGTAACAACTGGTTGAAGGGACAGCCTGCATGACAATGGTACAAACCTTATAATAGTTAAATTCGGAATTTTCTTTAAATTACTCTGCACATTTTTTTTAATACAATTTTGCAATTAATAGAAAGTTCGAAAAACGCAAAATTTGTTTTAATTATGTACTTTGGGTATAAATTCAAATGCAAAGATAATTTTTTGTAAAGCTTCTTTCTCGTCTGAGAGTACTTATGGCAAATTTAATTTTGTTAAGTTAAATTAGCCCTAAGTACATTCTTACAAGAATTAAGTTTTTCACATGTTATAAAATATATTCAATGCATTCCTGTAGAATTCATGATTTCAGCAAACCAATGGAATTATTATCTCAAATAATATAATAACACCGAAATTCTTTTATTTCCTAATTTGAGAATATACAATTTCAAAATATCTATACCCTTGAATATGTTAGGTCATTTTTGTGACTCCACACTCTCAAATGCCACTCTCTTTTGATAAACTTTAGAGTTGATGCACCCTCCGCATCCAGATAGGCCTCGTTACTTATACACTTCTATTTTGAGACTCCACTTGTCTAGTTCGCAGTTTTGTCTCTCATACTTTTTCAAATTCCACTATAACTAGAATCATCTCATTCTCTTAATCTAGCCAACTTCCTACTAGTTTACCAATCTCACCAGTACCTATAGTCACACTAGATAATCATTAGACTTACTGATTCGTCCAGTCCGGTAACGCCTGTCGTGAAAAAAATCTTTAAAAACCTTGACTTTAAAGTATACAAACCAATTCTTTAGGCCTGACCTGAAATCCAAAGTTTCGCAAATCGCTTAGAGGCGTTTTCCAGAACCATACACAGCCTACCTAGTAACTTACGTTAATGAAGGACCTCAAACACCGGAATATCCTGGTCTCTGCTTCCACTGTTTTTGATTGGTTTGAAGGGTCAATATCATTCCGAACCTACATCGGCCCGCAACTTCTTTTTTACAAGAGCATTTTGTTCTACAGACTTGTCTCAGACGAAATACATGCCCGCATTTGCGTTATAGCCAATGGTAACAACTTAAAAACTATGCTTGGTTGGCCGGGCTAGATTTCATGACTTCCTGCGAGAATGTTACAAGGGACACGCATACTAAACAACCACCTCTGGATACCACTGGGTGACTGGTCCTACCTTTTTATTATTATAAAAAAATATTTATTTATTATAGACATCTAAGTGGCTCAGAAATATCAAAATGTTTGTCTTTTCAAGTTAAAAGGAGAACAATAACAATAATAAAATATTCATTGAATTATAATACACAAAAAAATAATAATATATTTTCCTAAAAAAATTATACTGCTAATAAATATATTTTTAAAAATGAATAAAAAAATAACTTCATGGATAAAGAATAAGTTTAATTACTTTACGACGTTAGTTGCTAATATTTTAATCTTTAAGGAAAAGTCAAGAATAAGAGTGAGTATGAAGATAACCTTCTTAAAGTCTTGATGAAATTAGAATAAGGAGAAAAAATATTAAAGGATTTCTGCTGGATCGAGAGTAAAACTGTAGAAGTGGGAAGAGAATAATTATTATTTAGCAGAAATGTGGAAGAGAATAGAAGGGAGGTAGAACAGAAGAGAGAGTCAGGTCCTTAGGGTGTAGTGAGAGTATGAGGAGTGTGGGATGAATAAGAGGAGTTAAAGGAGATGAAGTGGGGGAGGAAGGTAAAAAGCAAAAGAGAGAGTATAGAAAGGTTTTAATTTGCTTGCCCCCTCAAAAACCTGCTCCGGCCTCTTTTCTACAGTGGAAAATCGGCCAACTAGCCTAATCAAACAGTGAGACGCGGAAGGGCTTCTCACTCCCTATTATTCAAAATGTCTAGGTCCGGGGGTGTGGCCCGATTAGGGTCGCAGAAAAGGACGGCCATCATGGATTCCTCGGAGGGGAAAGCCAAAGTCCTCCTACGCCAAAAACATTCTGAAAAAGGGGAAAAGTATGACTCCGTGAGGAAAGAGATAAAGAGTAGGCGTGTCTTTTTTACACCACGCCCTCCCTCCCTCCTCACCGTCTACTCTCTCTTTTATACTAACTCCATAAAAACACATAAATCCCACTTTTCTCCTTTCCCCGGCTTTCCTTTTTTAACTCTTTTTCAGCCTTTTCAAAGGCGAAATTACTTAGCTCGGAGTCTCGTACAAAGCCGCCGGTGCAACCTCTCACTAATTAACCGGCCTTTTAATTAGTGACTCTCTGGATATTTCAAATGTACTTCTACCCCTCTTTCCGTATCTACCACTTTGTCAATGCTCGTATAACCAAGTTAGATTCGATTCTTTTATCCCGAAAAAATTGCTCCAAATTACTATAAAGAAAAATCTAATGCCAAGTAAAATTGCCTTGAGTCAACTCTAGAGGAAATTGCGTTTTAACCTAAACACAGAGTTTCTCATAGATCTCACGGGACAAAAGCTTATAATGTTAAAATAATGAACTCGTTGTTGTCCCACCTCGAAAACAAAGAAACACTAAACAGTTTTAAATAAGCTCCGGGAGGCAACTAACAAAATGATGTTTATCTCTCTACTTTCCATAAACATCTCTACTATAGATAAAATTTTCTATTTTACCAACTAAGAGACATTACTAAATGACAATTTCACATAAAACGAATTTATGTGGCTTAACTTTTTTCTAATTTACTCTGGATATTTACTTTTAGAAGATCTTCTGAAGGATGTAATTACTATGCTGTGCTCGAGGTGTCTATAGTAGAGATACTGTATAGAGTTACTCGTGTTGTTTATACGTTAACTAAATAACGTTTAACTCAATGAATTAACCTATAATTTATTTTCATGCAACACTTTCGTTTTTCGCACACGAAAAACGAACACTTTCGACTGTTCTTTCCAAAATATGTCTTCTTTAAGGAAAAACGACAAGTATTCTTGGATGATTCTTTTAAGCGTTTTTTTTTTAAAGAAAAATGAGCTTATGAGATTCAGGTCATAGAAGGAGTGGTGTATTTTTTGAAACGGGGGACTCACTGATCAAGAATTTATACATATTGTTCATATATATATATATATATATATATTATTATATATATATATTATATAATATATATATATATATATATATATATATATATATGTGTGTGTGTGTGTGTGTGTGTGTGTGTGTGTGTGTGAGTGAGTGTGTGTGTGTGTGTGTGTAAGTGTGCGTGTATGTATGTTTTTATGTTTGTTTCTAAACCTATCTATGGGAAACCATAGCTTTCCAACACCTTCTCGGTTCGAATTTAAACTTGGTATGAAAACCAAATTTGTTAATGTCCCGAACCATATTGTTTATGAAATACGTGGGACGTCATTTACTCATTTAACAATTCAAAAAATTACTAAATTTCAAAAAGTGCTTGATAGGGCTGAAACTTTTTGCACGTAAAAAACTACAATTCGTAACGAAAATATTTTATAATTTTTCTCTTGTATTCCTAAATATAAATTACAGATTTTCTATATATCCCACTGTAAAATATATTCAGAGTTTTATCGTACTGAAATGTATTGCAGTGCGATATAAGGAAATAAAGAATGGACACTGCTAAAATGTTAAGTATTGTTATAAAATTGAGGTTAAGATTCAATGTTAAAGGAAACATGCCTTAAAGCACTGGATGTTGACGCTTCTAATTTTAAAGTATCAAACTAGAAGGTATTAGGAATTGGATTTCAAAGTTAGTTTCACTAAAGTTAACAAGATACAAAGCACAAATAAAGTTTTAAGTTGAGCTCAATTTAGTACTGAACTCGACAATAGATTGCTATAAAGTATGAACCAACTTGTCGACTTGATCCTATTAAGGTCTTTAATTTTTTGGAACAGCGTTCAAAGCCCTACACCTTACACGTAGAGGTTATATTTAAGCGAGCAAAGTTTTATTTTAACACCAGTAGTATACTCGCAGTTTTGTCGCATCAGTTTTTGCTAAGTAACATCGAGCCTTATCAGGTGGAAAGTAACCGATAGGAATAAAACAGATGTTTTAATCATACTCTGAGAACTAGCAAAGCGAGTCCGAGGTGATACGAAGTAGTAAAGACAAGCGAAGCGAATCCGATAAGGTGATATTGATGTCACCTTTTCGTGTGTTGTGATCACATAATGATTTTAATGAGTGATCATAAATTTTAAAATAGGGAAAAAATAGTAATATATATAGCATACTTCAACACTTTTCTTAAATTTAATATTTAAGCTCTAGTCATAAGTCAAAATATAAAATCTTTGACTTTAGGCAGATACGTCAAAGTGAGGGATTTTCGCCAGTAAGGTAGTCATCGATATAATGTTCCTCCCACATAAAAATGAAACTCGGATATCATTAATTTGTATTTATTAGTTTAAAAGTAAAGGAGGGGGGGGGTGAAGAGGGGGAGGGTCTAAACCCTTTTAAACAAACTTTGCTAACAGTGTAATCCATGAGCCCCCCCCCCCTCATTAATTTTTAATCATTTGACATAGGAAAATTAAAAAAAAATGTTCTTAATTTTTATATTTTTAAGCTAAATTAAGTGATTTTCACTATTGGTATAGAACTGATAAAATATTATTTTTAAAAGATCACTTTAATCACCACTTTAATTTATTCTTGTCATTCATCAAAAATTAAATCCCTGTTGTCATTTATTTATTTATCCAATATTGAAGGGGGTTGGTTGACCCGGTATGTATATTGATAGTCTAATAGTAAAACCTCCTTAAAATCTAAACTTTATTAGATGACCTCGCTACATGTGTTAAAGTCACTAGTAACGAGGTCAAATAAAAACGTAATTTTTTCACCAGATTTCACTATTAGGCCATAGATATGCTGTTTTTTGTTGACCCTTCTTCTTATGTTAAAAATATTAGTATAGCAAAGTCTACTAAACACATAATTTACAAAGTTTCACAATTAGACCATATATGTTATTTAGTAGATCACGCTACGCAAGTTTAAGTCATTACTAGCAAAGTCAAAGAAAAACATCAATTATAAGGTTTCACTATTAGGTCATAGATATGTTATTTAGTTGACCCTCCTACAAATGTCAAAGTCATTAGTAGCGAAGTCAAAAAATCACTAATAAAATTTCACTTATGGGTCCTAGATATGGTGTCTAAGTCAACCACGCTACTTATGCTAAAGGCGTAAGTAGCGACATCAAATAAAACTCTCTTACAAGGTTTTACCATAATGTCGTAAACAGCAAAGCACAGTATTTCAGAATTTGAAACAAACCATCAGTTCAACTATGTAACGTGAAAATGGCACATTTTGTTTTTAATATATTAATAATTCAGCCAAAATCTACCTAAAACTTCAGCATCAGCGAAAATCAGCGGTAGGCTCCAAAGAGCACACAATCATAATTTATATAATCTATTCTATACTGAATCACTAACTGCTTAAAATTATGAACTGAGATGGATTTCAGAAAATATGAGCTTCAAAAAGATGGGGGTGCAGTTTTACGAACAAAGGTTCTAGAACCGGTCCGAACCCCCTCACACCTGGACCTAGCAACATATAAATAAACACCTTTTGGCAACAGAAATGAAATTTATAACTAAAACGGGTTAGCAAAGTAAAGAAATTCAAATGAATCCCCAAACTGGTTACAAAGCGAGGGTGGGTTAACTGTCAACCTTTACTGTTAAATAATAAAATGAAACAACTGCCACCCAATTTAAATTACTTAGGTTCATCTTTTTACAAGAAAAAGAAAGCTAAGAATATTAAAAAATGGGGTACGGAAGACCTTAAAACTTTTGCCGCCTCATCGGATTCACTACGCTCATCGTCACTACTAATTACATATATAGATAGTAATCACAGTTTTAATCCAACTGGTAACCCATCCAGGCACTGACCTTGCTAAATACTACCTCAAAAATATCATCCTCATTAAATAATGAATATACTTGTTGTGTTAAAACGAAACTTAGTGTACTGATTTCTTATACAATATTTATTTTAAAAGGTATATACTTGCACCAATTTTTTTTCTATAATTTTTTTACAATTTTTTTAAAAAAGTACACAATTAATTTAATAAAAATTGAAATAATGTTGATATTAAGATGAAACTTGACCCATATGTTAGTCTTATACATAGACACATGCGAGTCAAATCTCAATCCTATCGCATAATATTTCCGCGTTTTATGATTTTTTGCAGAGTTATTTATGTGAGTTAGAAAGTCATACGTCATACATTTTTTTTAAATAGGTCACCTACACCTATGTACTGATTTTTGTACAAAGCTTCAACTCTTGTAGCATAAATACACTGGGAGCTACACACACACACACTCAACTTTGAGAAAACCACTTAGGAGGCCTTAAATATCACCAAAAAAGAATAATTCTGGTCATATCGCGGATTCTGATTTTTCAGCCAACCCAAATACTTTTTCTATATACCTACAATAAAAAAAAAAAAATAAAATGCCCGATTTAGGGCCTTTCGGCTCATCAGGGTATTCACTCTGCGGGAACCACCTCAGGTGAGTTGCATCTACTTCACTCTAAGAATTAATTAAAGTTGGCGAAATCATTTTAATACAAATACTTTTCATAAATCTTAGAGCATAGCCCGGGCTGCGAACCCCGGACCTCCGGTGCCGAAATCGAACTCCTTTACGATCACGGCCACGGAGGCAGATATACCTACAATATAAATAAGACAAATAAAAACTTACACATTATTTATTACCTTTAATGTTTTGTGATTCAAACAGAGTATAGGCAACGGAAATACAGGATTAGAAATTATAAGAGTTATTGGTGTGACGACGTACACTTGTTCACTCCATAAAATCCCTTCTAGTCCGGACCTGAAAAAAGTAATTTATTTTGTAATTTTCCCAAGACGTATTTTTCTCTGTATATACCTCAAATAATGCAGGTAAAGATTGTCTGCTTAAATAGTAATTATCAAGCTGCATAATTTACTATTCAATATGAGATCAAGTATAGCGAGATCTAAGTGTTGAAAATCTGGTCAGTTCTTCAGGTTAAAAGAACAATTTGCTTCGTTCAGTATGTTGGCTGTTAAATAAAAAATAAATAGCATTTGTTTTATTTACCCTTATCTCCTCAATTTATATCGCTATAATTTTGTTTGTCGCTATAATCAGGAAAAGGAGGCACAGACTATATAAAGGCTATACATAGCTAAGGCCTTGTCAAAAAAAGGGTGAATAATTTGTTTATCTCTAGACGGTGTATACTGTCAAATTTATTGACTGGTTTTTAGGGAGTAAAGAAAAGAAGCACTTTTCACTCCCAAGGAAGAATAAGTTACTTTTTACTCTCTTAGGAGTAAAAAGTTACTTTTTAATCTCTTGGGAGTGCAAAGTTACTTTTTACTCTCTTGGGAATGAAAAGTAACTTTTTCTCCCTTAGGCATAAAAAGTGTTTCCTATGATTGAGGTTTAGACCCAATTATATCCATGTTTGGGAAGTGGTATCCTCTAAATTTCTAAAGGGGTGTGATCAATATTTGTTACACTTCCCCGTTGGCGGCACCCCCAAAATTCATAAAGCCGACTCATACAAAAAAAAATATTGGTTCAAACTCCGTTTCAGGGAAAAAGAAGCTGGGGAAAGAAGAAGAGGGCACTGCTGTGCCCCAAAAATTTGTATGTATAAGAGGATGCATTTATATGTAATAAATAAGTATACTGAATAGTCTAAAAGAGTAAGGAAAAGCGCAGCGAATTCGATGTAGTATACTTAGGCAATTCTTAGGCAAACATACTTAAATTAAGTATTAAGTTAGACCCCTCCCCCTTTTTAAGGAGAATTGATAAAATATCGTATGAAATAATGGCATGGCTGAAATTAAGATTATATATCACGTAAATATTAATATATCACGCAGGAGTTTTGTCTGTCTAGTTTTCGCTTCAGCAATCAAATTGTATATTTTCCTGCCTTGGCTTTTCCTTCAAATTGTATATCTTACTCTCGCTTGTCTCTTAGAGGATAAATGTATTGCTGGTCAGTATAATCCCATTTTACTACCTTGTAGCGTAGCATTAATAGCAATTATATCATCAAAATCAATTTAATGAATTAATAAAAAATATACGTATATAAATTAAGGAAACTATTTTATTTTAATGCAAATGTATTATTTTATTAAACAAAAACCGAAATATTGTTTGTGAAATTTATCAAAGCCTATATAAAAGCCCGAAGCAATGCCCCCATTTCTCTATGTCCCTTCCTTTTGCCCCCAACCAAACGATTTTCCCGAAACTACCACAATGGTGTATGAAATGCCCATAAAAGTTTATTGAAAAAATTGCTGCAGATTTAAATTGTTTGCAATTATATAATAAAGACAAATTTACGCTCTAATTTATAACGCTTCGGAGCATATAATGTATAATAAGAAGCGGAATGTAGGCAAACTCTGATGAACCCGTGATGTAGGTAAATAAAAGATACATTTCAGGTGTTTAAGCAAAGTTAACCCTTATTTCTTTCTTGTGAATCTTGTATTCTAGCATAATTTGAAATAAGTGTCTTTAATAATCAACTGCTTCAACTGATGCCTTTTTTATACCACGCCCCCCCCCCCCCCGCTTTGCAAATCTTTATTTAGATTCTTCGGTCGTATTCTGTTAAACCTTTCACTAAACACTTTTTCCCCGTTCTCGGCTGTACCTACACCTGTTGACTCCTGTAGTGAAGCAACACCAATGTTTATGAAGTTATCTGTTTTATGGTTAACATTATGTTATTTAAGTGCCTTCCGTACCCGTCTAGGTAAGTCTGTTGGCACCTAGACGGTTTGCATCTATCTAGAACATAGAATTGTCGCCACATTGGTTATGTCAAACCATTATTTTATCTTCCCCTTTTAGCATATTTTTATCTCTATATTTTTTTATCCTCATATCCTTCTTCTTTTCTTGCGAGGAGTTTGCACAGATAGAGGCCAAACCCCATAGGAAGCGAAGAACCGGCTATCTTACCATCTGATATCCGGCTGGGTACTCTACAAGGCATAGAGATATATACTAGAGGGAGCATACCCTATCTCATTACAGTGAGAAGCCTGAAACATCTTTTGTGTGGCTCTCTGGGGCTCTGTGTAACCTCATTGAAACCTCCTCTAAGAAAGAGTTATGGTTATAATAAATCAATTGTTTCCCGCACGTTCCTAGTATTTTGATTTGTATTTTTAACTGTATAAGTTACTGAAAGTTTGTACTGATTATATTTATTAGCGAGGCGATCAGCTTACTTTTTCGATGTTTCAAAATTTAACCCATAGTGCCTCTCGAGTAACATATCTCTAAGCTGCAAGGTACATATTAACATCATTACAGCTTATTCATCATATTCCTCACAGTTTATCGTTTATCAGGGTATACCGTTAAATCTTAATAATTATAATTTAAATTCTATACATAATCACTCTATTTTTATCATGCTTAGGGCTATCTATGGGGTCCTTTTCAATATCAGGTACTTTAAATCTTCTCATCCATCCAAGTAAGGGCATTCATTTCTTATCTAAGATAATTCAATATTTTGAATTTAATACCATTTTTATTTTAGGGATTTTAATATTATATTTTTTTACTTTCATAATTACCCTGGTATGATGCCTATCAATTACCTTATAGAACATCTATTATTGAAATATATTGTTCTTATTGATTGCTTAGCGTGAGATTTTTAATTATCCTTTTCTTTTCCTGAACTACAGTCCTTGCAATCACTATCAGCTCACCTAACAGGTTAGCGGTTCTAACTGAACTATGTGAAGCCTACTGACGCCTGAACAATAGGTGAATTATTGCTGATACGTACCAGCTGAGAAGCTTAATAATTTTATTTATTGCATTAAAAATAATGTACATAGAAAATTATTTGGGTTTTACATTAATGACTTCTTCACGATGTAGGAGTCATTGATATTAAAAATTATGCTCTATAAATGTTAGGATTAGACTATAGTTTTGGTCTTTAAGATTTTGATAAAAGGGACATAGTATACAGGATACTCTGAGCATCACATATTTATGGGTTTTTAATACCTGGTGATTAAACCAAGCCATTAGATCAATTAGGTGGGTCCTTACTGGAAACCAAAAAAATAAAAGGGCGTCCATCAAACTCATTTTCCTCGTAATTAAGTCTACTGACTCTTAAACAGTTATGGACACATTGTGACTTGATCCTCTATAGGAATTAAGGTTATACTAAATCAGCCACCGTCGATACTTGATGTTGGATATGAATATCCCTGGACTGGTTTCGGCATGACGCCATCATCAGCAGGCGGGGCAACACTCGAGCTCTCAAGTAATAAAGTTATATCAATGAATAACTTCTAATCTCAATGAGCACGGCGAGCCCTCTGAAGATTAGACTAAATGTTTGCCACCAAATATATGATAAAGCACGACAAGTACCTGGGACATTCACATTCATTCTTTTGGACACCTCACGTAGCCTGATTTAAGACTAGCTGCAAGCCAAGCTAAGCTGACAATGACCAGTAAGAGTACCAATTTTTGAGTTCCAAGACCAGTTCTTGTCAGGGCTAAGAGTGACCTGGTATGCTTTCTGACGTTCCTTTGATATGCTACAAGAATTGTCTCATTCTTGCAGAATTTAACCACAGATTTCTAAAAATCCTAAGTATCGAATCTTCAAGAGTTGTTTTACAGTACAGCACAACTTAATGTTAATAATTGATTATAATTAATAATTGTTGATCACTTACCAATTGGGCCATTTTTGTCAAATATTAAAGACAGAACATGTTGCTTGTTTGTCTTTTGAATCCGAAAGATGACATAGTGTCTTATCTAGAAATAGTCTGTGACTAAATTATATAGACTTGGAACTGATGCATCCTTTATCAGCCCTGCACCTGTACTTCCCATTATAAGTGTTAAAAAACTCTTGAGTGAACAGTTCATTAGCGGTCTTAAATAAAGCCGGGCTCCAACGACTGCTGCAAACAAGCCGAAATGTTTGGTATAGGTAAAACTATTAAAACATGCATTTTATTATGAACTCGAGGAAAACCTGCCTAAAAAAGGTAGTTTTTTTAACAGGATACTGTCATCTTCGTAAACCCCCAAAGACCATAGATATTGAAAACGAGGCAACAGCATTCCATTTCATAGGAGAGAGGGAGTCATAACTTCTCTCTGGACTCACACTTGGGTCTGGTCTCTTATATGCACTGGAGATTTAATCCTTAGGCTAGAAAGACATCCTTCATAAAGAAGAATGTCTTTCTAGCTCAAGGATTAAATTAGCAATTCCAAGAGGTTTGAGATAGATGAACTAGGGTAGCGGGGTAAGGGTTATTAAGAAGAACTGGACATCGTGACTTACTCGCCTGGATTTGCCTTCCTATCCTAGTATTGTTACTATTACTGTCAGTGGCTGTATTACATGATTTATACTTTTAATTAGAAACAGCATGTGCTCGGTTGATCCTGGACTATCTAGGGAATAGGCATTGGGACACTTAGTACTTAGTATAAGGAAATTTAACTAACTTCCTTACTAACTTCTTACTTAACTAATAAATTCCTTTTGTTAATCATAAAATTTATGATAAAATAATAATGCCCGCTTTAGGGCCTTTCGGCCCTTCAGGGTATTCGCCCTGCAGGAACCACCTCAGGAGGGTCACATCTACTATGCTTAAAGTAAAGCTAAAGTTAACGAAATCTTTTTACATCAAATTCTATTCATAAAAACTGAGAGCATAGCCTAGGCTGTGAACCCCAAACCTCCGGTGCCGAAGTCCAGTACTATAAGACCGCGGCTTGCGGAGGCAGATCTATGATAAAAAGACGAAGGCAAAATGTCTAAGGTAATTCAAAATTTGGCACGCATGTAGTCATTTATAAGGTAAAAATAATATTAATAATAATAATGCCCGTTTAGAGCCTTGCGGCTCATCAGGGATAACCCCTGCGGTAACCACCTCGGGTGGTAGTAGCAACCGTTACGCTCAAAGTGTATTCTAAAGCTGGCGATAGTTTATCTAAACAATAATCTTCTATAAACTGAGAGCGTAACCTGGGATGCGAACCCCAGACCTCCGTGAGTGTCAAAGGTCAGTGTAAAGACTAACGCCTTAACGACCTCGACCACGGAGGCGGTAAGGTAAAAATGTATAGTTAATTATAAATTAGGTGTATTCTATATTCTAAGGACGATCGAAGCGAGTCCAAATACTGTGGATAAACTTAGCGAATCCAATGTGGCGAGAAAAAGTTCTAAAGGTATCCCGTACCCGCTTACTTCTTTACCTAAAAGTTTTATAATCCAAATAAAAAAAATCACCTGAATTAGATTTTAATGTAATATATTTGGAGGTACAAACAAAATTATCAACGTGATTTTATTTTATTGTAATTTATTTAAACATTATTATAAATAAAGCACGAAGTAAATTACATGTAAGGGGATAACATAAATTTATTTTAAGTGAATAATTTTGTATAAATACATCTCCTATTAATTTTATAAATTATAGCTAAAAAAATGTCCCTTTTTGATACATTCGTATAAAGCCTTTGAATATGCCCCACTTGCAAGCACTAATTTTGCCCCATCCTTATTTCCTTTATGTATGGAATCGCCTTTATAATTTATTTATTTCAAATAATTTTAGTGTAACAAACCGATTAAAAAATCGTTCAAACGTCTAAATGGAAACAATAGTTCTACGCTTAGCTTTGTTATTATTTGAGAAAGTATATTTATACTACATGCATTAAATTTGCCAAATTGTTTGATAAAATACACTAAACTTTTGGCGCTCATGCTCGCAAACCAGACGAATTTTCTGGGCAATGCGTGTTTTCGTGCTTATTAATCCATTCCTTGCTTAATAATAAACTTTTGGCTCAATTTTCCGGTTTATGCTTCATAACTTTGGTAGTAGCATTACTACTCGTTACTTAATGGTTTACCAGATTATTTAATGAAAATGCGCAGTCATTCCATTGGTTGTACAAAACTACGCCCATCCTTGAAAAGTTAGCAGCACCATTATTTGCTCTAATTAAAAGCTCAATTAAAGGTTATCTTAAAAAAATTGTGGGGCATTTCGTTTAAAAATCCAGACAAAATGTTTTTTCGAGCGGTTGTAAAGTAGGCAATTTGCATCCACAAAAAAATAGGTGAAATGCGATTTTTACCGTCTGTGACATTTTCGTAGTTTTGACTGTCACCGGTGAAGTTCCTCAAATGTCCACTAGGTGGGCACTAGTAGTTTTCTACAAGGTTATCATATTACTCATTGTTCTTCATACTTTTTTAGCGAATTTTCTTAGAAAGGAGTAGCAAATGAGATGGCAAAATGCCATCTCAGGCGTGGCGTGAGGGCGCCCGGGAGTGTATCCAAAATCCGTTTTAGAGGTCCCCTACAAGTAAAAATATTTTTTGCGAAACCTTTTTAACATATATTTATATGTATGTATTAACTTAGCGGATTTTGGTTAACAAGCTATCTTTTGATCGGATTAATATATTCAACTTACAAAAGTCAACCATAGGGAGGACACGAACCCTATTGAAAATCAGTATTGTGACGTCACTCGACACTAAATAAGTCGCCACGGTAATAAAAAGACCTTCTTCATAGTTTTCTGAAATCTGAGCCTTCATTATCCATAAAAATTTTCCTATTTAATGATAGGCTGTTTTCTCCCTGCATCATCACAAATTGGACATATGGGGTTCTCGACTACATTCATTAATCCTAGGTGTCTGTTGAGTCTGCATTCCTGTCGGAATACTTACCATAAGCTTCAGGCAGAACCAAGATCAAGAAGCTCTCTTGGATGCTTATATTATTTTCTCAAAACCAGTTTACCATTTATCAATTCCAATTTTTGACGAGTGATTTGGTCTGCTTTCTAAAATAATCTACTTCCGGACTTCGCCCACAAAATAAGTAAAAGCTCCATTGGCTATTTCGTCAGCCTTTTCATTTCCAGGAAGACTCACATTACTTTAACTTATAAGTCGTTATATAAGTTTTCCTCAGCTTTCCAGTATTACAGAACCTAGGTTGAGGAGATATTATGAAAGCTATAGAGCCTTGAGTGCAGCTTGACTGTCAGAGCAAATTGAAATAGCCTAGTATTGGAAGATAGTAATCTCCAGATGTCTAGTCGCTTCCAAAATGGTCTTGCCTAAAACACTGTTGTTGGTGTATCTAAAGAAAAATACTTGGCGTAACTTAAATTTTCAATATAAAGACCTTTTCCAGAAACTTTCAGCAATTCAACGCTAACAAAACAGCGAGTAGGCAATATAAGTTATATTTATTAGAAGGTATATCATTTCAGCAAATTTTCGTCCGAAAAATACGCATATGTTGGCGTATTGGCATGTGTTGGCGCTATATGATAAAATATAACATTCTTGAATCCTCCGCCCTTGCATTAGAAACTAAATTATTATTAAACCAAAAAACATCCAAATTATTGGGGGAAATAGCTAAATTTACTTCCTGGACGTAATAAGTTACCATCATATTTTTTAGCAACTGAATATTTTTGATAATACAAAGAAAAAAATTAGTTGGACTCTGAAGTCTAGTCGGAATGAGAATATATGTCTAGCTCTGTAGAGCTAGACTCAATTCTTTATTGTCATTTCTTGTCTTAACCTATGTAAATTAAAGTTAATACGCATTATTTTATAAGTATTACGTCCCTTGTCTATGATAAGTGCAGAGTCACGACGGACTAAGATCTACAGGTTTACCTCTAAAAACAAGCTAAACCCAGTCTCTAGGGCAACACTGAGGAAAGAAACTGCGCACTTGCCTCGATCTCGATCGGTTAGCTGGCTACTTTGTTTCTTAAATGTTGAATTATTGTAATTATATCAAGTTATTATATATAATCAAGTCGCAGTATCCGTCATCTGGATCAGTGTGTACATAGTCTAAACTTAACGTCAGACGGGAAAGGTTTGTCTCATCTCCGTTCTTTTCATAAAATCAAAATCATTTCTATATTTAAATTATTATTAATTAATAATCATATTGTTAAAATTAAAAATAGCAATCAGATTCAGCCAGTCTAGTTCTTGTTTTTATCTTATTTCTGTCTCAAATTTCAGTTTGGAGCAAGAAAGGATGGTCATTTTTTTAAGAACCCAATAACCTCCAAGGTAAATGCTTGGAAATAGTGATAATGGCACAATATTTAGGTTTGCGTAGTTGTGGTCACAACGTGAAGATTTGGATTTCATTTAATATTATATAACACGATATAATATCATATTATATACAATATACATATTAACGTACGTCGTATTATACATGAATGTTAAGAAACAAAGGTATAGATTAACTTAGAGAATGGAGGATTAATGCATCAGCTATCAATGATTACGCTTCGGGCCAGCTTGTTGTTATTAGTATCTTTGTTTTTATTTAATTTCTTGTTCAAAGTAACTTTTATGTTTGGTTTTATTTTTTCCTCTAAATTCACAAAAAGATTGATGAGTAAACATTTTTTTTATTTTTTAAATAAAATGCACAAAAAACATTTCATATGTACATATGATTGGGAGTTTGTATTTAGATGAAACGCACGGGAAAAGGGGGAAACGGACTTGCAATAAAGCTACATTTTGTAAAAAGGGAAAAAAGATAATGAGTAACGCAGGGAAAAAAATATATACGTGGAGAGATAGAGTTAGGAAAAGCGTACCTTCTCCTCACTCAGTAGGCATCAAATGAAATTCAATACATATCTACCTAAACTTTTTATACAGTAATATAGTCTGAAAATGAAAAAAGCATGCACCTTTCATTGCATTCCCCTTGTGGTTCGGAAAAAGTAAAACGAAAAACGCAGCCCATATAGAAATGAAAATAATGTAGAAAAAAGTTTACGGATGATAAAAAAAAAATACTTTTTTGTAGCCTTTGCCTGCACGATTCAATGATTCCCTACTGCAGCCAATGTAAATAATGGTGAATTATTTAAGCTTTAGGGGGCAAGGGATGCGTCAGAACCTTTTTCTGTTACCCGGCAAATCTCCCCCGTTCAACCTCTTTTTCCTGAGCATTATTCTTTGCCAAGCATTCATATTTTCAAAAAAAAGGGTAAAAAATGTATATCGCGTATGCACATCCTGGTCTGGGCCTTTTTTCATCTTTCCCCTCTTTAATCTAAATACATTTATTTATGACGTAAACTATACATGGATGAATATGAGTTTTTTAATACTCCTTTTGTATGTGCCAACAGTAATTTAGTTTTTATTATTGATTATACCATATGAAAAACAGTCTTATTAATATCAATTACTGGATTAATGGTAGAGGACGGAGAGCATATCACAGACAGATGAATTGTTACTCTCTCTGCTCCAGGCATTACAAGTTATCTAGGTTTTTATAAGAAATTCTTTCAAATTACTTTTAAAGGTACCCCAGGATTTTTTACTTTTTAGCGAATTACCAAAGAAAAAGTTAGCTAGTAAGGTTGGGGTTAGGGATGGGGAGTTGTTTTTATTAAAGAGGAAGTCAGGTCAGAATAATCGTTTTCTACGGGCAAGGGTCAAGATCTTCTTAATCAGTGTTTTATTTGTTGAGTTTAAATTTTCAAGAGTGCAGCTACCCTAGTTGTAGAACCTTTGAAATGATAGGGCCTCTTATCTCTGAAGTATGAAAGAAGCATTTTCGGTATCTGATTCACAAAGCCTAGATAAAAATTATATGAAGATGTTAGCAAATTTATTAAGTAAGTGTACTAATGTCCTTTAGTGAGCTTGGGATTGCTGTGTCTCATTATAGCGGATTTTCCTCTATTATCTAGGTGATTAATTTAGAGCAAATCTTTGACAAGACTGTTGGCTATACTTTTGGGAATGGCTACTATAGGTGCAGGACATGCAGGAGTTGCCTCAAACCCTTTTTAGCAATCGGATGTCTGCTTACTCATTGCCTTTAATTTCCTGATGGCAAGGAACCAATCAGAAAGATTAGCAGGCTGATTGTTGAGGTTTTGCAAGCACTCCCAGACAAGCTTAGAGTTCACATTGTTTGAACCAAGAGCTTTAATGGCAGCTTGGCTGTCTGTAAAAATATTTATAGAAGTCTGATTAGGATTCTTTTCAGTATTTCCTAACAAGTAGGCACTAATAGCAAATATTTCCGACTGGAACACTTAGGCATATTTTCCTAAAGTACATGGGTTTGGAGAGACCACAGTCCATATTTTATCCATGATTATACCATACAGTGTCACCAGAGGATTATAGTAAGTCCCTATTAATACTTTCAAAATTAAGTATCCTATGTTATCCACAATAATTATGAGTTATGAAACAAAATTTTGTTTCATTATTATCAGACATGATTTTACCTGATTTTCTTCTTGCGATAAGGGTCCGTAACCACTTATTTGCTCGTATTAGAACACTTCGGTGAACTTGTTAAACGATATATTAATAATTTTTTTAACAAATTTACACAAGATATATTTGTCATATTATGTCAATATTAAGACAAGCTAGACGACAAAGCGGAATCCCACAGCCCGTACCCGATTTTGCGTTTTTTTCATATAATTACTTAATTCCATTAGAATGTGCACGCTCATAACAAACAAATAGAACAATGTGATTGGCTTAACATCATTTGATATGAACCAATATTGTGTGACTCCCACAGTGTATTGCTCACTGCATTTCGATAAAGTTTTTTAAGAAACAAAAAAAGGACTTTGTTCATAACATTTTTATTGTGTAATGCATTAAAACGAATAAACACGGATTTTATATTCTTTAATTTTTTCCCCCCAATAATCTAATTTTCAATTCCAAATCGTATCAAGGTACCTAATACTAGAATGGTCGTAGGTTGAAATAAATTCCCAATAGAAATTGAATAGGTAACAAAAAGTATTCGGTTAAATCCTGGGTATCTATAACAGATAAATTGAGTAATATTAAAATAGCTGAGTAGAAACTCGTGTTATTTAGGATCGAGGTAAAAATTGTCTAGAGAAACCCCAAAGGTATAACGTACCAGGGGATTGTATCGAATAAAGGGACATTACCAACTTGACAGTGATAACTTTACTAATGAACCACCCTAGCTGCTGTTAAATTTCAAATTTTTCTTCCCCTTCATCGAACATTTTCGATATACAAAGAAAAACTAGAGAAAACAATGTTAATATTTATTAGAAAATGTTATTTGATATTTTAAACCTACGCCAAACTTTGTATACATTGTTATTTTAAAATATTTGTCATTGGTTTTGATTTCTATAATTTAATATTTGAGTATTATAATGAATAAATATTTAAATAATTTATCACAAGAGGGGTATTACCTGTCTTGCCGTTTCCTCGAATATCCACGTCTAGGTACTTGAAGGGGATTGATACAATTTTAAACAATTCTTAAAATCTTTTGAGTAATATTATTCCAGCGATTTTTTTTACAATCTCCAACATTTATGTAAAATTTCCGGCGATACTGTTTATCTGAATCATAGACATACACATTACTAGAGGGGCATATTCTATCATAATACATAAAGGGGATTTGAACTTCTAATTGGGACTGTAATTTAAGAGGGCCTCTTTTGTAAAAAGATCCCCATGAGCTATATGATTCTAAACAAACAATTTATTCTTAAAAGGAGTTAAACATTTTTCCGAAAAATCTTGATTGATTTTTACATTTCCTCGTTAATACTGTAAGTATGTAGGAAATGTATTGTGCTTGCGAAACCGAGATGTCACTGTAATTATCCGTTTGTGTGTTTTTAAGGCCTCTTAAGTGGTTTAACAAAGTTGTGTGTCTCGATGTGTGTGTGTGATTGTGTGTGTGTGTGTCTGTTATCATTGTAGCTCTCTGGGACTTTTGAGTCCATTTTTTGGAAAAATTACTTTATTTATTTATACAATTAAATATGTGTAAAACTTTCTAAATTTATAATTTTTGAATAACTCTTTACTCTACTGTACAAGCCTTAATGTGTTTGTGTAACCTTTCAAAATTATATTTTTCAAGTATTAGCGAATTTTCTTGAAAAAAATCGCTATTGGGATAGGTGGCATGGTAGGAATCGGACCAGGTAGTGTGTCTGAAATCCGTTTTAGAGGTCTTTAACAATTAAATATTTTTAACACTGAGTTCCGCAAGCCCGGCGAATTTGCTTTGGATTGGGTACTTTCTTGCTCAAGAATCCATTCCTTGTTCAATCTTCTTGACTATACGTTTAACCTGAGTTGTAGCACTACTACTTGATACGTGTTTTTTAAGACCCGCAAATAAAAATTTCTAAATATTCACAAACTAATCATTTGCAATATGTCGAATTTGAGTGAATATAAGAAACGATGCACAACATTAACTATTTAATTCGAAATTTCTACGCCAATATTTCAATCATTTTTTCCGTTTAAAACTTGATTGGGTTTTCTAAAAACGAATATTGCAAATAAAAAGGTAAAGTGGAATGAATAACGCTACACTAATCATTACAGATAGAAAAACAAAATCAACGAGGTTCGTGTAAACACGGAATCCGTACCCTCCTATCCTCTCATAGTTTAATTTTATTCGTTAGAATCAACCATACGAAAATAATGCGGCAAAAAACAGAAAACATTTCACTTTTGAACAGGTTTTTCAAAGGCAACTTTTAAAATTCCTAGCTCAAAAACATCGCTGACACCACGGGTTCTCGATTAGAAAATTTTTGTTATTTTCTAAATCCTCTTTTCCTTCCCCGCCCTCATCGTTTTTGTAACGTTTGGAAATCGTATTTAAATTGGCCCTCTTTTTCATACGTTTAAAACAAATAATTGTTGATTTCTGGTTAAATTTTTGCCTGGGGAAATAATGTTTGTTTTGAGTTAACCGACAGGTTATTGACGGATATAATTCGAAACGAAACGTGGCAAACAAACTCCTCCCTTTACAGGTCTAACAAAAACCCCATGAATTTTGAGGATGAAGTAAAAAAGTTTAAATTTTAGTACATATTTGTGTTTTAGATATTTTACCAAAAAACCCTCGCAAAATCCTTATGGGAAAAGGATTTCGGCTAATTTAGCTAACATTTAGCATAAAGGTAGTATTTAACATGCTTCATCAAAGTTTCAATTGGCAAAACCCGCTACCTCTTATTTCAAGCCCCCCCTAAAATCCCCCTAAGGAAACATACGTAACATTATTTATCCTTCAGCTAATTTCGCTAAGCTATCTACAAAGATAGTACTTGGTATGCTCAACTCAAGGATCTTGAATACAGGGGGTGACGTAGTCACCCTCTGACAAAGTCGAATGGTATGGCAAAGTCGATTTGCCATACAAAAAAGTGACCCCATCAAAAACCAAAAAATACAAATAATTCAACACAAAACACACATCAAAAACCAACTACACATGCTTGGCACAAACTGCGCATGCTCAGAATTCTTATAACAGCGCAGGTCTTACATTGTAGAGGCAAACTTACCTCTAAATGGTTTCCCATTGTTTATTGCTCGAAAAGGTTATAAACAGGCTTAAATCATCACTCACTAAAGTGGCTAAGTATAATCCAAAATTTAAAATTAAATAAGCACAAATGACTTAAAGAGCACTACACATGTAACAATCACGAGAAGCACAGAAGAAATTTGAGAAGCAAACTTGACAACCTTGCAACATAACCTTCGTTTGGCGCCTTTTTTTATTATAACCATGGGGAAGGTAAACTTGCTCCTATTTCTTTATCTCATACAACTTCTATGGGGTCAGAAAAGTTCCTTAATGCGTCATACCCTTTATTCAAGATCCTTGGCTCAACTAAAGAAAGGAGAAACATCCTATTTCTAAACTTAACCCCCTATACAGACCCCTACAGTGGACGAAATGGCTTTTGGCTAATTTCACTGAAATTTGACATTAATATGATATTTGGCATACTGAACCAAAGTTTCAATAATTAAATTGAAACTATCCTTAACTAAAGAATTTTGCTACAGATTTGTCAATAGGCCCTCACACACAAGTAACTAATCAATGTGTCACTAACCAAAATAACCTTTCTCTAACTATCTCTAAGTATTAGCCATAATGGTTATCCATTAATTTCGCTGGAACTTGGCATAAATGTTAATGCAGTTTTTTGCCATGAGCCATCACATTAGCTGATTTAATGTGGTATATAAAGACATCAAAAGACTTGATGTCTCTGAATTTTATAGAGCCAGTTTTCATAAGTAGTAGCAGTAATATGGAGGGAGAGTAGTAACTATCAGGCAAGTAGCCACGTTGTTGGGCCCTTTTTGCCACCTCCCTAAGATAGTGTTCTACTCCTTTTAATTTCAAGTGTGGGTATATTTCATCTAATCTAGACAGAAGAGCCGTGGATTTCTATGGTTCCTCTCATACTTTTATTCAAGCAATCCTACATATTTTGACTGACTCTTATAGTCTAGTGAAAACTAGGAACAACACGTGCCCTCGCTGTTAAACCAAACCTCCATACACTTTAAACTACAAGGCAGACACACTATAGTATTATAATGAATCTACAATGAGGGTCCTAAATTTTGCTTATACCCAATTTCATTTAGGGTAAGGGATCTTTAATGAGTACCTGACAACGCATAGGCTCGAGACCACCGGCTTTACGTCCCTTCTGAAAGACGTGGTACGCAGAATTTTTATCCCTCATAAAAATCCCAGAGGCTCGTTCTGGGATTGAACCCATAACTAAGTAAAGTCGGAAGTTTAAAGTTCATTTACTCTGTTTATAGGTCACGTACCTTAACCACTACTTCACGGGTGACTCTAATTTTTTCATAAGGAATGTGAACTCATGGAAATTTTAGGGGTTATGAGATGTCTGGGGTAAAATTTAGGGGTATTTGCGTGTTTTCTCTTAAAATTTGAAAGATAAAATTCTCCAGAATTATCCGCATCTGTTTTGTTTTCAAGGACTCCTTGGTGGTTTCACAAATCTATCTGCCTGTTTTTATGTGTATAGCATAATAAGGCTAGTATAACTAAAGTTTTTGTAAGATCATAAAAGCGAGGTCAGTACCTTAATGAGTGACCGCTTTACTATCTAAGGACGAGGGAAGCCAATCCGAAAAAGTACTGCAAAATAAATTTGTTGATTTTCGTATAATGAAGACGAGCGATGCGAGTCCGAATAGGTAAGGATGAGTGTAGCGAAACAAATAAGTTGTAAAAAGTTCCGAGGTACCCCTAATCCATTTTTTAACAATGATAAAATTTTGAAAAATATAAAAAAAAATTAAAAGCCAAACATTGTCTAAGTAGTAGATAAGGACAAAGGAATATGTAATACCAAGTAGTAAAAAAGTGTTAAGTATTACATACTTCTAAGTAGTAGAGAAGTACTTAGTAGTATATTAATTACTTAGTTGTAGATTAGAACTAGGTATTACATACTACTAAGTAGTAGAGAAGTACTTAGTAGTATATTAATTACTTAGTTGTAGATTAGAACTAGGTATTACATACTACTAAGTAGTAGAGAAGTACTTAGTAGTATATTAATTACTTAGTTGTAGATTAGAACTAGGTATTACATACTACTAAGTAGTAGAGAAGTACTTAGTAGTATATTATTACTTAGTTGTAGATTAGAACTAGGTATTAATACTACTAAGTAGTAGAGAAAGTACTTAGTAGTATATTAATTACTTAGTTGTAGATTAGAACTAGTTATACATACTACTAAGTAGTAGAGAAGTACTTAGTAGTATATTAATTACTTAGTTGTAGATTAGAACTAGGTATTACATACTACTAAGTATAGAGAGTACTTAGTAGTATATTAATTACTTAGTTGTAGATTAGAACTAGTATTACATACTACTAAAGTAGTAGAGAAGTACTTAGTAGTATATTAATTACTTAGTTGTAGATTAGAACTAGGTATTAACATACTTCTAAGTAGTAGAGAAGTACTTAGTAGTATATTAATTACTTAGTTGTAGATTAGAACTAGGTATTACATACTACTAAGTAGTAGAGAAGAACTTAGTAGTATATTAATTACTTAGTTGTAGATTAGAACTAGGTATTACATACTTCTAAGTAGTAGAGAAGTACTTAGTAGTATATTAATTACTTAGTTGTAGATTAGAACTAGGTATTACATACTACTAAGTATAGAGAAGAACTTAGTAGTATATTAATTACTTAGTTGTAGATTAGAACTAGGTATTACATACTTCTAAGGTAGTAGAGAAGTTACTTAGTAGTATATTAATTACTTAGTTGTAGATTAGATAGGTATTACTACTACTAAGTAGTAGAGAAGTACTTAGTAGTATATTAATTACTTAGTTGTAGATGAGACTAGTATTACATACTACTAAGTAGTAGAGAAGTACTTAGTAGTATATTAATTACTTTAGTTGTAGATTAGAACTAGGTATTACATACTACTAAGTAGTAGGAAGGTACTTAGTAGTATATTAATTACTTAGTTGTAGATTAGAACTAGGTATTACATACTACTAAGTAGTAGAGAAGTACTTAGTAGTATATTAATTACTTAGTTGTAGATTAGAACCTAGGTATTACATACTTCTAAGTAGTAGAGAAGTACTTTAGTAGTATATTAATACTTAGTTGTAGATTAGAACTAGGTATTACATACTACTAAGTAGTAGAGAAGTACTTAGTAGTATATTAATTACTTAGTTTGTAGATTAGAACTAGGTATTACATACTACTAAGTAGTAGAGAAGTACTTAGTAGTATATTTAATTACTTAGTTGTAGATTAGAACTAGGTATTACATACCTACTAAGTAGTAGAGAAGTACTTAGTAGTATATTAATTACTTAGTTGTAGATTAGAACTAGGTATTACATATTACTAAGGTAGTAGAGAAGTACTTAGTTAGTATATTATTACTTAGTTGTAGATAGAACTAGGTATTACATACTACTAAGTTAGTAAGAAGTACTTAGTAGTATATTAATTACTAGTTGTAGATTAGAACTAGGTAGAAGTAGATAAGAACTTCATAATATGAATAGTACACTAAGTAGTATACTAGGTATTACACACTATTTAAGTAGTAAATAAATAGTAAATAGATACTTGGTAACATGGAAAACAAAATAGTAGGTAAGTAATATGTTATACTAAGTAGTAGATAAGTTCAAAGTATTATATATTTATATAGTAGTTATATTTCAACGAATTTCCTTGCAGTATAGGCATTTTTAAAATTCATAGTCGTTTGAAAAAAAATCATTAAAATTATTGAGGGAAAATATTTAATTTTGGAATATTACCAATAAAAATTATCATGTTAAAATGAAATACAACTTCACATTGAATTAAATCCAAATGAGAATGTTAAAGGTATCTGTATACTTAAATCTTTAAACCAAAACATTGAACACATATTGTTATATCCTTTATCTGTATCTCCATAGCAACGATCTGTCACTACATAAAAATACTTAACAATTGTCACTAAATTATAAAATGTAAATTACTAGTTCACGATGATTTTATTTCTACTGTTAGTTAGGTAAAGACACAACACATATCACTTTTCAAAATGAAAATACTGCGTAGCAAGATGGCCGCCGGAAAAATAATTTTGTGGCAGGAATCCTAACGCTCGAGCAAAACAAGCAGTGAAATCAAGCATATGTCGATATCCTTCATACCACTGCATCATTGAAAAAAAGGACGAAAATCCATTAAATCGGAAATCGCATTCCGATTTAATTTGGTAGCAATTTGTAACTAATTGATACCAACGCTAACCATAATATTCTTAATAATATAATTATAATAATAATAACTATAATAATGTATAAGCATCTTCAACCAACGATAATGATCTAGATCATGTAAGATCTAGAAGGCAGTTTTCTTGCAGAAGTCAATCAGGGGAAGTATGCAAGTGCAATATGAAGTTTAAAAAGTTTGTTTAAAATCATATAAATAATTGAGATATTATTACTAGAGGGGCCCTATTGCTTGAATTTTGAAATATCGAAAAATTAACCAGGACACTTTCGACCTAAGAATATATTACTAGATGAAGCATGGCCTTTCTCATTAAATTGAGATGCCTGAAACAAGTTTTTGAAGCTCTCAGAGGCTCTTTTTAACCTTATAGAAACCTCCTCTATGAGTAAGTTAAGGTTAAAATAAATAAAATGTCGTTTACTCTTCACATATTGTTTGTGTTATGTTTTATATTATAAACGCTCTACTATTTAAGTCACGTTAATTTTATACTGTTTATTCGATTATATTAATAGTGGAAGGTGTTCAGTTTACTTAGTTGGTGTTAAAAAATTCAACCGGTTGGGCCCCTTTAGTAATATATCTCCAGGCCTTCGTCTAATGATCTAACCTTAGTGGAAAAATTCCGAGGTACCCTGTACCCATTTTTTTTTTTTACTATACAGTGGGTTTAAGAAAAGTGGTCAACACTACTTATCATTTGTTGGATCTCACTATGGCCCCAGAGGAACCATAGCCAATTTCAATGGCCCGCAGAACAGGTCTGTGAGGTAAGCGATAAAAATTCGCTAGATACATGACAAAATGCCATGAATCAACAAATAATACGGAACAACAACAATGAGGCCGCAGAGCCTAGACAGGGATATGTTCGGACCGCGAGGTGGCACATTGGCCAATGACAACAAACCTCGAGAGTAACCTTGCTATCCAAGTTATTTCAAGAGCCACAAGTTGAAACCCATACAAAGATGTTAAGTGATCAAGTTTGTGAAGTGATACGGCGTGTTAGTGAAATTTTGGAATACAGTGATAAGCATAACCTGCTCCTTCTGGTAGAAGTAAACAAACCAGTGCGGAGTGTTCTAGTGTAGTTTTGCCTTTTAAACATAAGATTATACGTGACAATTGGTAAATTCAAATGCAGTTACCAACAGATAATGGTTTCCAAATTGCTCTAAGATGTCAAATCCTTATCCATAACGTGGGGCATTGATCCTAAAGTTTGTGTCTAGACGGGTAGCTATTTTACTATTTATTGAACTTAATTCTTACCCATCCTAGCATCCCCTCCCCCTTTATCTCATAAGTTATTTAGTTGTTATGATATTTATGCATGTTATCGTTATTTATACCTTATTTATGTTCCTTTACCTGTTTTATTTATTAAATTGTAGTACTTTAGGCTAAGTAATATGTAATATAATCGTCAAAACTTCGCATGTAAACATACCGGTCTAATCCGCCGTGAAAGAAGAATATTACACTTGTTTATTTTATCATCATATTTATTCACTTCACTGCTCGTTAATCAGCTTCACATTTCACTATTTTACTTTTTAAATTTAACATGTTTATGGAAGAAACATGAAAAAAACATGATCATAGTAAAACGAGATAAACAATATCTATTTGATTTAGAGTAACCGCCAACATTCGCAACTGCAACCCTCTGTGGCGCTCAAGGTTGTAATTACAACATTTTAGAATAGCACCTCAACTTATCAACTACAGTCAACCAAGGATCTTGAATAAAGGGGATGACACACTAAGTCGATTTGCCATACAAACAAGTGACCCCATCGAAAACCAGAAAATAGAGAGAATTCAACTCGAAACACACGTCAAAAACTAACTGCACATGCTTGGTACAAACGGCGCATGCTTACAATTCTTAAAACAGCACAGGTCTTAAAATTTAGAGGCAAACTTACGTCACAATGGTTTCCATTGTTTTATTGCTTGAGAAGGTTATAACAAAACACGCTTAAATTATCACTCACTGAAGAGGCAAAGTATATTCCAAAATTTAAAATTATATAAGCACAAATGACTTAACAAGCACCACAAATGTAACAATCACGAGAAGCAGAGAAGAAAGTTGAGAAGCAAACTCGACAACCTTGTTACACAACCTGCGTTTGGCACTTTTTTCATTATAATCAAGGGGAAGGGGTAAGTTTGCTTCTAATTCTCTATCTCATACAACTTCCATGAGGTCAGAAAAGTTCCTTAATGCGTCACCCCCTTTATTCAAGATCCTTGCAGTCAACAAGTGGTTGATGGAATACTGAACGCATTTTTATGTCAACTATACGCAACCGCTAATAAGTTCAGTAGGAAAGTTTGCTTGCTCGGAAATCTTTGTCCCGAGCAATATTTGCTTAAAATATTTAATATTTATTAATATACATGAGTTTTAGTGCCAAGTGTACTGTGCCAAAGGATCTAAGTGAAGTTTAGAGAGTAGAACTTAAAGTTGAAGTAGCCGTTTATGTTTATGCTGCTCTCAATTTATGATGCCATCACCAGATGACCGTCGTTAAAACGCCGGCCGGTCTCGTCAAATATCTCTGAAACTACAGTTTATCTTGCATGCGTAGCCTATGTAGAGATCTCTTAAGTATAAATTTAGAATATTTAATTGAATTTTTTATATTATCTATTGTATGTAATTTATTATTTAAGCTATAGCTTTTGCTCCCTAACCTTGCCTGCTCCTTTTGTTTCTTTTATGCTTTGCTATTTATTTCTTATTTATATTAATTTTTCTTAATCAATCAGATTTGCATGAAATTATTTATTACTTTACCGCTTAGTCTAGAAATAGAATGCTTATCTAAACCTATATTTGAGTTCTAATTACACCCCCTATTTCCTTGGGTATATTAATGGTCAAGTTTTATATAACTTCGGTAAGCTATATCAGAGCATTTCAAAACTCCTATAGCTCCGACATAATGGATCCTTCGACTAGCTGGATGATATTCTCCGTAAACTTAGTTACCTTTTTCTTGTTACAGTCGTTATTTTTTTGGTTTTGTTACAGGCAAGTGTATGTTACATTTTGTTCAGTTTCCTATTTTATTAATAATTATTTATTATTTAATTGTTGCTGTTACCTGGTACCAGTATATGGTAGGTATATGCATATTCCTGACTCACTTGACTTACAATCTTAGTGTTTCAGATCAGATTAGCTTCACCCTCTGGTTTGCTTGCATGCATACTAATAAATTCCTTTTTTTATAAGCAAATGCTTTACTCAACCCATCACGTTGAAACTCCGTCGAGTGATTGCTGTTGACTACATGGTTTCCCATGGTGGCTTTACTGTTCACAAGGATATTTCTACCTGCATTGAGTCACCTGAGTTTGTTGTGCTGCTTACAGGACTAATATTTATTTGTAATTTTTTTACAATATTTTTCAGGTGTGTGCACCTATTGTACATATTTATAGTGGTCTTCACATATTTTTCTATGGTATATGTAACCAATTTTGTTGTTGCAGGTTGTAGAGATTACTGTTTTACTTTTAAAGCTCTGTATTTATCTCATTGGTGTATAATATTTAATTATACTCATACTTTGCTGTCTTGTTGATATCTATAGAATATTCTGGATTTCCAGGCAATAAGTACTTATTGATTTTGTTGTTATTAATTTGTTTCATGCGCATGTCTATTGTTAATTTATTTAAGGCCTTATATTTATTTATTTGTTTTGTTTGTTAGTACAGTTGTTATCAGAGCTAACACTGTCTTCTTGTGATAGTACATGATTGTTTTAATAAATTTATACTTAAGAGATCTCTCTTAAGTATAAATTTAAAATATTTAATTGAATTTTTTATATTATCTATTGTATGTAATTTATTATTTAAGCTATTGCTTTTGCTCCCTAACCTTGCCTGCTCCTTTTGTTTCTTTTATGCTTTGCTATTTATTTCTTATTTATATTAATTTATTCTTAATCAATCAGATTTGCATGAAATTATTTATTGCTTTACCGCTTAGTCTAGAAATAGAATGCTTATCTAAACCTTATATTTTGAGTTCTAATTACACCCCCCTATTTCCTTGGGTATATTTAATGGTCAAGTTTTATATCACTTCGGTAAGCTATATCAGAGCATTTCAAAACTCCTATAGCTCCGACAGTTTGCCTCATTACATTACCTTCCATTTCTAAGAGGGTAACCTCGATGAACGAGCTATCCTCGGTGAGGATAAGAAAGAAACTTTTTCACTCTAGCGAGGACCGTTGCA
The DNA here is from genome assembly GCA_018340805.1 of Microvelia longipes. Lineage (NCBI taxonomy): Eukaryota > Metazoa > Arthropoda > Insecta > Hemiptera > Veliidae > Microvelia > Microvelia longipes. The sequence goes on along the minus strand of JACMZG010001893.1, from coordinate 3,067,531 downwards.
GGGATTTTTAAGGAAAAAATAATGTGGCCCATGATAAAAAAGGAAAATAAGAGGAAGGTAAGGAACAGAATTAGACCTGAGTAACTAATTGGCTAACTAAAAGATAAGGTAATATAAATAGATATGAATGATATGATGGATGATAATTGTAATGATAATGGACTAACCATAACTATCTATCTAAGAGATAGATAGTTAAACCTAAAATCCTAACCTTATGTTAAACTTTATCTAACAGAGTACAAAAAGTACGACAAAATTTATCTAAATAACATTTACAAAGTAACCAAAATTAATCAGAGTTATCAGGAGAAACCTAAAGATTCAAATATTTAGAATGCCAGCACCCTTCTTTCTTCCCAGCTTTCATAAGTTACGGTGAAAGGACCGGTGAAATTAGGAGCTAACTTCGCAGAGAAGTTTGTAGCATCTGAAGACAAAACATGATTACTTCGCAGAACTATATCTCCTACTATGTTTGAGATCTTCTCCTAGGGTTGTGTTAGTGGTGAGCTTGCTTGTCACTCGCCTCCTTGAGATTTCCCGAGACCAACTCTATAACTTTTTTGGTTCTTTTCAACAAAAGAGGACATCATCGCCAACAACGATTGATTTACCCTTTCATCAGGATTAGCCTGAAGGCAATACAAAGGTGTCTCGACTAACTCAATGCCTTAGTCTTTAGCTGCATCATTGATACCCTAATTGCATAACTCAGTTCCATTGTTGGTAAGGAGGTAACGAGGAGTTCCCCATCGGTGAATAATCAGGTTTTCTAACTCAGGGCAAACATGAGTCTCTACATTAGCATTGCGAACTGTCATCATCTCGACCCATTAAGAATATAAACCTTGAAATATCAGAAGGTACTGGCTCCTCTAGACGAAATCGGAAAAGGTCCCATAAAATCAGCCGTAACTGTAACCCATGAACCGTCAACAGAACGTTCACCAAATAACCCAGCAGTCTTCTGAGGACCGGACTTATGCAGTTGACAAGTAGCTCACTTCTCCTTAACGTCCTTCCAAAGACTAGGCCAATAATAGGAACTCGAAATTCGGTCTTAAGTCCTTTGGACTCCTTGATGACCGCTTTCCGGACGACAAGACACTTTCTGAGTATCTTCTCTCCATATCTCATAAAGACCTACAAGGCTAACACAACATCCTTTTCCTGACCGTCAATATCTTGAACTAATACAGCACCAGGGCCTACATCACTAGCATCTGTTTGAAGCTGAAAAGGAACAGAAAAGTCTAGAAGTGTCAAAATGACAGCATCTCTAACAGCATCCTTCACACTCTGCATAGCTTTCTTCTGATCTTCACTCTAACTCCACAACCTTCTTAAGAAGGCTCTACTGTCGTACAAAACTTTGGTATGAACCTCCTTTACCAGGATGCGATTCCAAAAAATCTCTTAACTTCCTTAACATTCCTAGGTACAGGGTAAGATACAAGCGCATAAATTTTCTCAAGGTCAACCTTCAGGCGTTCCTGGTTAATCACAAAACCAAGGAATTTTAACTCTTTGCGACAAATACAGCACTTGTCTGGGATGATAGCCAGACCTGCTTTTCTTAACCGTTCAAACACAATACCAAAAAGTCGTTGATGGTTCGTAAACGTTGACGCCAACTAATGAAATTTGGTACACGACTATCCCTTTATGTCTTAAATATGTTTGCTAAGTTGCATTTCAATATGTCCGGAGATTATTTGGTTATTGCCGGATCAAATGTGCGAAACAGCATCGAGCAAGGTTCATTTTTGTCTGAGGGCAAGTACGAAGTTGTGAGGATACGGAAAAGTTCCGATGTACGCCGTACCTAATATTCTTTCGACCATGCAATTTGCAAATCCGGAACTGTTAGGAAAAGTTTGCAGGTTCCTTTTACCAGATTTTTTGTTTTATTATAAATAAAGTATATGCTTATATTCTATCTTGTTTTTATTTAATTTGGTATGATTGCGGGGTTAAATTTTTTTTAAGGGTAAGATATATAATACATAGGTTGTATTAAAACTGATGGAGCGGGGAGAAGGGGAATGGTCTATATACCGGGTCCGATTTGGTAACCCTAGCCAAATATAACTCATTATAAGGGTTAGTTAATTTTTTATCGAATGTCATGTATAGTTTTTTTTAAACATGCCAAGGTTTTGCGGATAAGTGCAGTGATTCCAAAAATTTGATGATTGGTGCAGTGATTCTAAAGAACTTGTATGTTAGTGCAGTGACTCCCGAAATTTTAGGATGAGTGTGTGCAATTATTCTAATAATTTGATGATGGGCGCGGTGATTCCAAGGATTTATGAATTATTGCAGTGACTCCAGAGACATGAGGATAAGCGCAGTGATTCCAGAGACTTGAGGATAAGCGCAGTGATTCCAGAGACTTGAGGATAAGCGTAGTGATTCCAAGGATTAGTGGATTAGTGCCGTGATTCTAGAGACTTAAAGATGAGCGCAGAGATTCAAATGACTTGATGATGGGCGCAGAGGCTCCAAGGATTGGTAGGTTAGTGCAGTGATTCCAAAGATTTGTGGATTAGTTCCGTGATTCTAGAGTCTAAGGATGAAGAAAGTGATTTCAAAGGATTGATGATGGGCGAAGTGATTTTAAGAGTCTGTGGATTAGAGCAGTGACTCCCGAAATTTGATGATGAGCGCAGTGATTCCAAATATTTGATGATGGGCGTAGTCATTCAAAGGATTTGTAGGATAGCGCAGTGATTCCAAAGATTTGTGGATTAGTGGAGTGATTCCAGAGATTTAAAGACGAGGGTGATAGATTCGGACTTTCTTATGCTAAAAACAGTCTAGGTCTATGAATTATACAAATAAATTTAAAAAAAATAAATGATGTTCTACTGGAAAAACCCTTGATTTTTTAATCGAAAAATCAAAGTTTAAGTCAAAATACCAACATCATTTTTCTTTACCATAATAATCCGTTATATCTATGAAATAAGCTTGTCTTTGTGGTGTTACACATTAATAGATTTAGTTGATGAAAATTGAATGAACTTGAGTTAAAATAAATCAAATAGATCAAAAGTTATATCGTTTAAATAAACTACCTCCCCATTCCAATACTAATAGCTCGGAGTGAATTAATTATTTATAGAGTCTACACTGTGTCTACACGCTGCTTGGCTAGACTCCACTAGTACTAGTAGACAAACTCATTTCACTCTGTTCCCCGTTTTTAACGAATGTTTCACGTAATGGTATTTACTATGAAACGTTGATTGAACTAGAGTAGTTGTAAGAAATCTAGTTTATGGAATAAGGAAAGAAATAAAATAATTAATAGTTTGATACAGTTGATATATAGTTTGTATTGAACAATATATGCAAACTAAAGACAAATAATACTAAATAATTTTCTTGGAGATATTTTCAAGTTAAAATTATTAAAAGTTTTTTTAGTGGTGTATGACTAGAGAGGGTTTCTTCTAGGCTCGGAAGGTCACATTACTAGGGATTTTCAGGGTAAAAAAAGGCGGGTATTTTTTTCAGGCGCTAGTTTAAAAGGGAGGCGGTAGGTGCGGTCGGGAGAGGGGGACGTCACGGCCTCCCGGTCAATAAAGAAAGCCACGCTCCCGGGCGTCAATTAGGCGCCATTTTTAATGCACCAGAAGAAAAGTCGGCAGAGAAAAGGGAAGCATGCGCGCCGAGGATTCCCCCCGGTGCAGTATTTGAACCGAGAGCCCCTATATATAAGCTTAAGAGTAAGAGGGAGGGGTAGCCCATCTATACCCCGTCCTCTCCAATTAATATCTCCCCCGGTAAGGACCCCAAGTGTTGACCCTTCTCAAAAAATAATAGCGCATATATGAGGCGATGCCACTCCCTCGCACGTCGCTAGGCAACACGTAAGTACCCGAGTCCCAAAAAAATTATTTATAAAAATTAAACAAACAAAAAACTGGAAAAAAAGAAAAATCCCCTTCTGTTCTTGGAATACTGCTATACTATTTCCTTGCTCTCTGTATAACCAATATCTTCTCTAAGCATAACGAAGAGGGAAAATATTCAAAGAACTGTTTAATTAATTTACACTGAGTAACCGGGGAGACTCTTCACCAATCTGATGAATAAGCCCGCACCCAAAAATCTTGTAATCATCCCTTCACAAAAAATAATAAAAAACGGACTCGAAGTGCCTCGGAACTTGTCCTCACCCAACAGGTTTCGCTACACTTATCCTTACAAGTTTGAACTCGCTTCGATCGTCTTCAGAATATGATGAATGCCCAATTAATTAATTAGTACATCAAAACTTGACCATACTATTTAAACAAGATTACATTTATGAAGTAATAAAATAAAAACACAAACTTTGAGCTTTCGGCCGTAAACTATGCCTTCTTCTGAAGTAGTTTTATTCCAAACTGAATCAGACAACACATTAAAAAAGAACCATAAGTTACAATAATCTAACAATAGGTAACTGTGTATGCAACAATGACACTTACTTCTAAACAAAGATCTAGTTCGAATATTTATATGACAACATTATATGAATATTTAAATAAATAAAATCAAAGAATAATCACCAAATATAATACATTTTGGAAACAAAAATTAACTTAATAATATTTTACAACTGATAAAGAATGATTTAGTTAATGATTATTAATGTTATAGAGTAAATTTCTGTAAATGTGACTTAAGTTAGCTATTGTTAGATTAATATAACTAATGTTTATTTTTTATGTGTTATCTGATTCAGTTTGAAATAAAACTACTACTGAATAACCCCTAATCTACGGCTGAAAGCTCAAATTTGTATTTTTATTTCATTTGACCATTGCTTCATAAATCTATTCTTGCGCTTAATTAGAATATCTTTAAACTCATTTCGCTTGGATATACAAGTAAACATCATAAAAAAATAAAATTTGCTTGTTACAAAAACAAATACATTCTACATAAATACATTATTGCCTGCATTTAACTCTATTGGATAGTTTCTGATTTTTATTTTTGTTTAAATGACGTACAAAAGTTTCAAAAAATTGTGTGCAAAAGTTTCACAAAGTCGATAAAAGTTGAATTTAATTTAATTTACGAATTAAATGACACTTGGCATATAATGATCATACAACACGGCACATTTTTTAGCTTTCTATAGTACTACATGGGTGCCAAATGTCAAATCGATCTAAATAATCAATGACGGTTAATTGATATAAAACATATTGTTTTCCTGACAGCTCAACTAGAACTGATAACTGATTTTTGGACCAAGTTTAAACTCAATAGCATGACCACACTAGAAGCTTCGATGATTACAGACATAAAAGATAAGCAATATCGAGCGTGGTCACACCTAGGATGGGTGACCCTGCGAATGAAACGGATGTATTTACTATCTAAGGACGAGCAAAGCGAATCCGAAGTTAGAAGGGACAAGCGTAGCGAATCTTATGTGATAAGGAAAAGTTCCGAGGATTCCGTAACTAATATTTAAACTTAGCAAAAGTAGTAAAAAAATACTAAAGCTTGACTGCATTAGTAAATTTGAGCCCTCAAGAGTCGATTAATAAGAGAAATTGATTAGTTTATTAATTCTGGAGCCATAGTTCTTTTTACTTTTCATATTTATTCCGTATACAGGAAAAGTATTGATTTCGCAAAAAATACTAAACCTGGATGACACTGGAATTATCCCTTTACGGTATTTTCAAGTTCTCCTGAGTAGTTTCCTTATCGTTTTCTGTCTGTATGAGAGTGTATGTGTCTGTTATTATCGTAGTTTCCAGTGTATTAGAACTGGATTGGAAAATATGTTTGCGTATTATGGACTCAATAACACACATATACATTTTGTTGGATCATAAAAGTTACGCAGCATTAAACGTTGTCTGTGCCTGGATAGGTGACCGCTATGATTGAAACAGATTTATTTTCTATCTGACAACGAGAGAAACGAGTCCGATGAGGTTTTGTAGTAAAAATATTACGACTTGTAAATTCGGAGGACGAGTGTATTGAGTCCGAAATTGGGAGGATGAGCGAATTAGTGTTTCCGATGAGACGAGAAACCGTTCCAAGGTACCCCGTTCCCGATTTTTTTATGTTGTGTTTATTGAAAACCTTAAAAATCCAGTGAATTATGCTAATCACAGATTTGTTTCAGGTTATTCAGACTTACAAACCATCGAACTAGAAGTCATTTTAAAAGGAAACATTTTTCCCAACAATTTTTCAACATTTGAAGAAAATTCAATTTGGCTGTCACTTTAAAATATCATGAAGTGAAAATCAAATCAGTCCAAAAGTCTAATTTGCATGCTAAGAATGCTGGTGGTGAGAGGGCTTCTCAAAACTCAGTTAAATGATTCGCTTAATGTTCAGAATTTTAAGTGATGAGTAGGGTGAGTTCAAGCTCTGTCGGGGCCCTGATGAGTTAGACGTAACGAAACAGGGAACCTAGGTTTAGCTCAGCAATCATTTGTTACACTATTGATACCTCACCCATAACTATATCGCGTCAAATATTGATGTGTAAATCTCGATAGAATCAGTTGATACTATGTTTTGCATGCTAAGAGTGATGGCAGTTAGAGATCACCGCTTGTCTTAGGTAAATGATTCGCTTATGTTCTACAGAATTCAAAGTGACAAGCAGAGTGATTATATAAGTATGTCAGAGTCCTGAAGTGTTGAACGTAACGAAACAAAGTTCCTAGAACAGCTTATCATAATGCTGTTGCTGGTTACATCCCTAGGTTCCTCCTGCGTAATATAATTGTGTCTATTATGTGTTATTAAGACATTATTAATTTTGTTATTAAAATATTACAAAGTGCCGTCCTTCTAAATATCCATTCTTAAAATTTGAGATTTAAGTTATTTATAACAAAGCAGACATATCTGATGCGCAAATTACCTGGATCACTAGAGCAATCACAAACGGATCTAGATAAAGGTTTCTTCACGAGCCTGGTCTTACGAATTATCTGAACAAACAACATAAATTTACTCATTAATAAACGTACAAAGTAAAATAATATTGCTAGAAAATTGAATAAATGGATATGGAATACTTCGAAACCTTTTTTTTGTAATTACTGGTTTCACTATGCTGGTACATAAGTATATGAAAATTATCCACTGTATATTCTGTAGAATATCTAGGCTATATTAACTTAGTCGAAAATTAAAAGAAAAGGTTAGGCCCAAAAACCTGCATAATATTTGTTCATATCAATATATGAACAAATATTATGTGGGTATAAATAAATAAAATAAAATGTCCGTTTTAGGGCCTTTCGGCCCATCAGGGTATTCACCCTGCGGGAACCACCTCAGGTGGGTAGCATCTACTACACTCTAAGAATAATTTAAAGTTGGCGAAATCTTTTTTTAACACAAATACTATTCATAAAATCTTAGCCCGGGCTGCGAACCCCGGACCTCCGGTGCCGAAATCGAACGCCTTTACGATCACGGCCACGGAGGCAGATTTATGTGGGTATATTATGTAAAATATTATATTTTCTTCATAGTGGTATGAACACATATTATGCAGGTTTTTGGGCCTGATCTTTTTTTTAATTTTGACTTAGTTAGTTAATATAGCCTAACTATTAATTTTAATAACTTTAATGATGAATAGCGAAACATAGTTTAAATATAACATCTAAATTTTCATTTTGAAACATCGAAAAAGTAACCTGCCACCTTCGCTTATAAATAAAATCAAATAATTAGTACAAAATTACTATTACTTATATAGCAGAACGTAAAAAATACAAATCAAAACACAAACATTGTACGGGTTGAAATCAATAATAATAGCAAAGTTGAAATCAATTGCTTAATCATAACCTATACTTACTCTTGAAGGAGGTTTCAATGAGGGTACACAGAGCCCCTGAGAGCCCCAAAAAGATGTTTCAGGCCTCTTAATGTGTTAAGATAGGCTATGCTCCCTCTAGTGTACATCACTATGCTTTAAGTATTATGATACTTCAGCATGCCCCAAACAAAACATAAAGGTCTCTATTTTTTTTAAATTACCCTTGAAGGTTCCTCGGAACTTTTCCTCATCACATCGGATTCCCTACCCTCATCCTCACTGCTTTGAACCTGCTTCGCTCGGCCTTTAGAATATAGAAGTCGTTTAATTTATCTAAAATAATTTATATTATTAATATATTTTAAGAATTATTGCTTATTATTAATTAATAATAATATACGTTTTTTTAGGTAGTACGTAATTGAGCACTTTATTGGACCGTTTTTTGGATGAGAAGCCAATCATTATTGTTATAGGAGGTTATTTAGTACTTTTCACCTCCGAGGACAATAATGTATGTAAAAAAACTCCTAGGACGTAAAAGTAATTCATATATTGTAATGTAACGTGTTCAAAAAACAATCTGTGTAAAAGCTTATGAGGTTTCTTAAAAAACGTCCATTTGTTTCTGTTTTTGTTCGTAGACTAATTTTTTTTTTCGTTTTTAAAAGTTGTTCTAATTGTCAATTTTTGTGTGTTTATTTGTAAAGCTTTTACACTTTTGAGTAAAAGTGTGAAGCTATGGATGCATTCAATGACGACGATAATATAGAGTTAATTGGACGTTTGTTTTTGTTTTCAATTAAGTATATAGCGCAGTTTATTTAATGAGTGGAGTGCTACCTCAAAGAAAAATAGTGTATGCCATCCGGCTGAGAATGTCTTTATGTCTTGGCAATTTTTCCCGACTCGCGTCGCTTGTCGGTAAATCTAATTGCCGTGACATAAAGACACACTTCTCAGCCTTATGGCATAAATAACTATTATTTATAGAATACAAAAAACATACAAATTAATATAAGTTAGTATTATAGTTACTTACAATAATTTTATTATTCGAGCAACTACCAAACTTATTACTAGAGAGAAAATAAACATTTTTTAAGCCGCAAAAGCTTGAGCTTGTGCGCGGCTTAAGTCTCTTTTCTTGAGGTTTCTATTTATTTAAATAGTTTAGCTTTATTTAATAGTGTATTATGATTACTTTACGGGTTTTTTTAAAAATATTTTATTGTATTATGGTTTAAAGTAATATAAAATTATTAAAAAATTATTTAGAAAATAAAAATAATGTATATTTATACTAGAGGTTAGTTATATTTCCCTAATAAAATTATGTAGATCATTTAAAAAAAAGTAATTTTCCAACTCATAATTTAAATTCAACTTTTATTCTATGTCAGAAATTTGTTAAACTTATTTTATTTATGTGCTGATATTAAGAAGGGAAGTTTTGCATGTATGAATAATAGCTTTATTAGTATGCATAAACTCTAATTTAAGCTTTAGCTTTAATTTTATTAAGTCCAATATAAGACAAGCCTCAAAGGTACCACGGCTCAGGCCAATTCGCATGAAATAAATGAGTATTAGTTAGTAATAATGATAAATTTTATGTAATTATTTTAAGCAATAAATGATTATTTATATTTATTTATATATAATCTCACAGCTTGGGACTCGCTTCGCTCGGCCTTTTGATTATAGAAGTCGTTTAATTTATTTTGCAACACGTCTACGTTGTAAATACATTCCCAGCGGTCACCCGTCCAGGCACTGACCACCTTGGATGTTGCATACATTTTAGAATCAAACAAAAATCATATATTATACTTGTCGTATAGAAACAAAACGTGGCGTACTTATTTATTAAGTAAAGTATACACTTGTAACTAAATTTCAACTTAATTAGATTATTTTCATAATTTTTTACACGGCACTAATGCTGATAATGAGATGAAACTTGGCTCATATGATAAGTCATACATACGTCATACATGCATACGTACGTAAGTTATACATACGTGCTAAATCTTAAACTAATCGCAACATTTACCACGTTTTATGATTTTTCAAAATCTTTTGAGCTTTTATTTTCGGTTTTTGACGTTGCCGGTTAATTTCCCTGATAGGACTACTACTTGTATAAACTGATTTTTGTACAAAGTTTTAAATCTCTAGCATAAAAATACATAAGAAGATACGATGATAAAATACATATATAAACACACTCACAAACACCGAGAGAAACCTTTGAGAAAAATACATAAGAGATACTCATGAAACTGATAATTCTGTGGTACCCGGGTTTCGGATTTTTTCTAATATGCCTACGTCATAAAAAGTAAAAAGTGGCTATTCTTAAACATTACATAAGTTTAAATGAACTTATACCTGAGTCTAAAACACGTGGCTTAGAGTCCCTCAAGCTGTATTGTACTTGAACCTAGCTCTACAACTGACTAGTACACTTTCAAATCTAAGCTAAGTCAATTTCACACGTTTTATCTTCTAAAGGGGAGATTATGCAAGAGCTATCGTCTGTACACAAGACATTTCGCAACCCTCAAATAGGGTCCACTTTCTTACAACTTGTTTCATGAGGTTTCACAGGTTCAAGAAATTTTAACCCTTCTTAAATAGGGCAGATAGTTTTAAAAAAAATCAAAATAAAAAATCAGGTACGGGGTATCTCAGAACTTTTCCTCATCGCATCGGATTTGCTACGCTCATCCTCTCTAATTCGGACTCGCTTCGCTCTTCTTAACATAGTAAATACATCCGTCTCATTCCTAGCGATCACCGATTCAGGCACTGACCAAGCTCTATGCTACTTAACTTTTATGATCCAACTAAAATCATAGAGATTTAGGTCTTCCGGTGGTGACCACGTCAATGTAGATGAAGAATCCGACGTTTCGCTTCCACTGTGGGAGGCATCTTCAGGGATGTAGGACATCATGGATAGAAACACAATGCTCTACAAAACTGAACAGTGGAAGCCTACGCAATTTATTAAAAATCATTGATATAATTATCGCATTAAACCAATTTTGTGCATTTATTTATTACGTGAAAAATTTTGAAAAAAACATAAAACATGGACAAATGTTTTAATTTAGTTGAGATTATTCACGCATGTAGCCATGTATAGTATAAGGCCAATATATGTGCTAAGTTTCATCTTATAATCAGCATTAGTTTAAATTTTATTGGATGACTTGTGTACGTTTTTTTTATAAAATTAGGACAATATTACGAGGAAAAGAAAAAAATTTAGTCTTTAGAGGAGAAATTTAATTTAGCTCTAAAATACATGAACGATAGCTAAAGTCACTGTTAGAAATAAAATATCGGGTATGGAATGCCTCAGAACTTTTCCTCGCTACATTGGATTCGCTACGTTCATCCTCTCTGCTTCGGACTCGCTTCACTCGTCTTCAGAATATACAATTCACCAAATATACGCTGCGCCACGTCTTCGGACTAACTTCACCCGCCCTAAGATAGTAAATGCATCCGTTTCATTCTCGGCAGTCATCCATACAGCAATGACCACGCTCAATGCTGCTTAATTTTTTATGATCCATCTAAAATCATGGGTTTACTTGTCATATTACTTTATTCTAACCTATATGAAATGCACACGCATATTTCTTTTAAGAAAATTCGGAAAATATTGTGTAAGAATTTAATATTTCTATTGCTTAGGATAGTCTGCCTCCATGACCGTCGTCGTATAAGCACTCGATGTCGGCACAGGAGGTCCGGGGTCCGCAGCCCGGGCTATGCTCTATGATTATATGAATAGTATTTGTATTTAAAATATTTAGCCAACTTTAATTAATTCTTAGAGGATAGTAGATGCGACCCACCTGAGGTTATTCCCGCAGGGTGAATACCCTTATAGGCCAGAAGGCCCTAAAACGAGAATTTTATTTGATTTCATTTCATTTTATATTTATTTTATAGCTTAAGTTATAAAGGCATAAACAGTTGAGCAAGACCTTAATTGTCAAAGAAGAAACCATGCAATGCAAAGACAATTCGCCCTGCTTGTGGACCAGAATTATTGTGCCAGAATATTGTATAATAATGACATTATAAAATAATCGTTGGTACCATGATTCGAACCAGGGAACCCTTACTTCGAAGACCGATTTTATTAGATTCAGCACATTTTTTTAAATAGCCTTTACGTACAGTGTATTAGATTTCCCAATTAATTTTGTAGACATTTTTTTAAATATATATAACTCAGTACTCTAAGAATTATAAAGCAATAGAAAATAAAGAAAAATTTATTTTAGCATTTATTCCCTGGCTTGAAGTTTAAATAAACAAAAGATACAGCTTTTCATGAAAAAGAACATTTAAAATGTTTGCTTTTAGAGCAAAAATATTGCTTTTTTAGACAGGAGAAGGGCAATAATATCAATACCTTTATTATTAAAAGAACTAAAATAAACGAAAAGGAAAATTTTATTTTATTCAATAGGATCAGGAATAAAAATAAGAGATGTTTTATTTCTATATATATTTTTATTCTGTTTCTTTGTTGGGCTAATAATTTATAAAAATTATTAACAATTTACTAAAATAAATATAGCGCAGAGGTCCACAAGCCGAGCGAATTTTCTTTGCAATGCACGCTTTTTTCTATCAAAACATTGCTTAATTTTTCGGTATATATTTATTAACCTCAGCAGTAGTGTCCCGGCTTCTCATAAAATTTTATGAATTTTTCAAATAAAAATGCGCATATTCATCCCACAGGTTATACTCTTACACAGCACAGCATTACTTGCACTCAATTGATGCTCAGCTTAAAAATAATTTTATTGTGAATAAAAAGCTATGTAAAAATCAATTAATTATATAACTAGGCTGTAAAATGAAATTTTATTGCCCCGGAAATTTACTTATTGACTAGCTCTGCTTGTCAATAATTGATTTCCAAAGTAATAAAATCGCTTTACAGCCATGTTGTTTTTCAGAGGGCACCGTCATGAAGATAACATAAAAAATAAATAAAACTTTGTTTTAGCTTTTGATATGTATGTAAATCCGCAATACATGTATTAATTGTATGATTAAACCTGAGTAAGTCATGTCTTATCGTTGTTGTTATTATACATAATCACTATAAAATATATTCTATTCATGGTACTTTATAACAAACATTTGTTTTGTAGTTTTACATTATTTTGTAGTTTTCTGTTGTAGTTGTATACATTGTATTTGTAGTTATACATTATTTTGTAGTTATACATTAGTTTTGTACCACTGACTACTTTTATTAGGAACACATTCTAATATAGTCCAAGAGCCAGGCCTAAAAAATGTGACTCATTTTGTACTACTTCAAACCAAATTTTTCTTAAAACATACCTTAAATTATGAAGGAAAAGCAGAGTCTGCCTATCCAGAGTGGAGCCCTTCATATGAATGCGCTCTCTCAAAATATTAGAAAATCGCACAAATTCCAGTTTTCTTGCTATAAGTGGTTCCCTGTAGGTCGTGTGCAAAACATACTGAGAAAATTTGTTATATAACGAGTTTTTCCGTCAAAATCTGATAAATACAATCAAAGTCATTATAAAACGCATTTTTCCGTCAAAATCTGATAAATACAATCAAAGTCATTATAAAACGAGTTTTCCGTCAAAATCTGATAAATACAATCAAAGTCATTATAAAACGATTTTTCCGTCAAAATCTGATAAATACAATCAAAGTCATATAAAAACGGGTTTTTCCGTCAAAATCTGATAAATACAATCAAAGTCATTATAAAACGAGGTTTTTCCGTCAAAATCTGATAAATGCACTAAACGCTTATATTTTTTCAAAGAAATTTGCTGACTTTACATAAATGAACCGTTTTTTGCACTTTTAACTTTAGTTGTAGTGATTCGATTTTGATGTTCAACAGTCGTTTTCTAGAACATTTTATCAACTTATTTCAATGAAACTGAAATTTGTGCGATTTTATAAAATTTTGGGCATTCGCAGTCATATGAAGGGCTACACTCTGGAAAAACAGACTATGTTTTTTTTCATAATTTAAGGTATATTTTTAGAAAAATTTGGTTTGAAGTAGTACAAAATGAGTCACATTTTTTCGGTCCTGCTCTTGGACTAATATAGAATTAGTTACTTAACTAATAAATGTTAAACTTTTATTTTTGGCCAAGTTTTAACTCAAATGAAGTGACATGACACTAAAACTCTTCTTTGTCACAACTCATATTCCCTGTTTTAAATTTAAAAAGTAAAAATAAATTAATATGTAAAAATTTTCATTAAATTAATACAAACTAAAGAAGATTTGTCTGTTTTTAATTTTAACTTAGTTATAATATAACCTCAATAAATATCACTGTTGTTTACATAGAGATGTTACTACTAGAGGGGCCCTATAGGTTAAATTTTGAAACATCGACAAAGTAACCTGACCACCTTCGCTTATAAATAATCAAATAATCAGTACAAAATTATATAACTTTTATAGAAAACCCAAAATACAAATCAAAACACAAACAATGGGCGGGAAACCGAAATAAATTTAGCTGTAACCTTAACTTACTCTTGAATGAGGTTTTAATAAGGTTACACAGAGCCTCTTAGAGGCGTAAAAATGTATTTAGATATGTTATGCCCCCTCTAGTATGTATCTCTATGGTTGTATCTCGACATTTGTTGTTATTTTGAAACTTCATTTTCTTATTCTTCTTTTTTAAACTTTTAACTTAATATGTTATTCAATATTAGCGCTTCTAACAAATTCGATTTCATTTATAATAATTCCTTAAAAGCTATATTTTATTTGAAATCCACCTAACATATTTACTTTACTTAACAATTTGCGTAGCGGCTATAAAGTAAAACTTTACACCCAGATCGCCTGAGCAATAAAATCGTTCATTAGTGACATTTAGAAGCTGTAAAGTAGACCCTTTACAGCCGCCCTTAATAAAATATATTATTAAAAAGTAATAGTTATTAATTCATAAAAATATTAGCTTATAAGTTCTTTCAAAATTCTAGCTGAGTTAATAAAAATTTGTGTATTAAAAATATTATTAAAAAAATAAGTTTTAATCTAAAAAAAATATTAAAAAATAGTCAAATGACACACCTATTCAAAGCTTTGGAATTTTTCCTTATCCCATCGGATTCGCTACGCTCATCCTTCCAGAGCGCCGGGAAGGATATGGGAGCTAATCAGTTTTTGGCTCAAAAAGATTTTGAGCCAATAAAAAAATTGTTTGGTCGGGTCTTTCTTAAGAAGTTTGGAGGCGCTACTCCCGGGAAAGGTTAAATAAATGTATAGGTCCCCCTTATGAATTTAGAAGATCCTCCTCCTAAAAATGGATAAATGTCCTCTCCCATAAGATTTAAGGGCTCTAACACTAGTTATAGGAAAAACTTCTTAATCCCGAGGGAGTAAGAGTAACTTTTACTCCCTTGAAAGTGAAAAGAAACTTTTACTTCCCTTGGGATTGATAAGTAACATTTATTTCCTTGGGAGTGAAAAGTGATTTCTTACTTTCTAAAAGCTAGTCACTAAATTTCACATTATAGAACGCCTGGGCATAAAGTAATATATAAATTAGCTGATTTACAAATACTGAGGACGAAGGAGTAAATCCAAAGTCGTGAGGATGAGCCTAGCGAATCCGATTTGGTTTAGGATTCAATAATATGAGGGAGTTGTTCTAGATGCCTTGTACCTAACATTTAAATTTGGATTGGCAATAACTCTACAAGATAATGACTGTAGTTAAAATTTATCATACTCAAAGCAATTCATCTCGACTATAACCGCATATCTTTTTGTAAGTCAAGTATATAAATGTTTTATTTAATTACGGCTAGTATATCTACAGGATTTTTCGCTAGATCACTAGCGTTAAGCTGCATTGAGCGGGGGCAGTACGAGAATAGGTGACCTCTATAAATATATTTTTTTTTTCAATTTTTGAGGTACTAATATTTGTTTGTATCTGTCGTTCAAATTATATTTTACCGCTATAATTAAATTATTATAAAAATAAAATGAATAAAATAGTGCATGTTTTACAAAAGTATACCTACTTTGGGCAGTTTTAAAAGTTAACTCGTTCAGATCCAGAAGTCAAATTCGTCAGCTTTTAGCTCTACAATTTAATGTGATCAGTTCTGGAAGTATACTCGGTCAGTTCCAGAAGTTAACACGGTCAATTCTAGACGTCAAATTCGTCAGGTCTACAATTTAATGTGGTTAGTTCTAGAAGTTAACACGGTCAGTTCTAGAATCAAATTTTGTCAGTCTACAATTTAATTTGGTCAGTTCAGGAAATTAACACGGTCAATTCTAGA
Organism: Microvelia longipes; assembly: GCA_018340805.1. Lineage (NCBI taxonomy): Eukaryota > Metazoa > Arthropoda > Insecta > Hemiptera > Veliidae > Microvelia > Microvelia longipes. The sequence continues at coordinate 3,051,351 of JACMZG010001893.1, read as the reverse complement.
CGTCAAATTCGTCAGTCTACAATTTGGTTAGTTCTAGAAGTTAACACGGTCAATTCTAGAAATCAAATTGTCAGGTCTACAATTTAATTTGGTCAGTTCAGGAAATTAACACGGTCAATTCTAGACGTCAAATTCGTCAGGTCTACAATTTAATGTAGTAAGCTCTAGAAGTTAACACGGTCAGTTCTAGAAATCAAATTTGTCAGGTCTACAATTTAATTTGGTCAGTTCAGGAAATTAACACGGTCAATTCTAGACGTCAAATTCGTCAGGTCTACAATTTAATGTGGTTAGTTCTAGAAGTTAACACGGTCAGTTCTAGAAATCAAATTCGTCAGGTCTACAATTTAATTTGGTCAGTTCAGGAAATTAACTCGGTCAGTTCTAGACGTCAAATTCGTTAGGTCTACAATTTAATGTAGTAAGCTCTACAAGTTAACACGGCCAGTTCTAGAAATCAAATTCGTCAGGTCTACAAATTAATTTGGTCAGTTCTAGAACTTGATCTAAATTTAAGGTGGTGAATATCCAGAAGCCCAAAATCTTCCAGTGACCAAACACAGTGATAATGGACTTCTAGACATTAACAGCGGCGGCCTACATTATAATAACTCTAAAATATGTAAGATTGATTTTACGACAGGCGATTCAGTTATATTCAACAAATTTCGTATAAAAATAATGTTGTAAATTAGCTTTTATAAACTTTGCGTTACAAAAGATGAAAAAAAGACGTCACTGTAATAGTTCTAAAAGGGTGAATAAATAATGCGGTATTAAAAGATAAACTAACTCCTAGGTAAATAGCTGATAGACCCCTCTAAATAGACCAACCTGCTCACCCCTGTCCTAGGTCATAGGCCATGTTATAGTTCATCTAACCTTTAACCCCAATCTATTCAACTGAAGCAAAAAACTAGACAAATCAGTCCAAAATAATTTCCTAATCTTTTGAACGTGTTGAACGTAGATTGCAAAGAAGTACTTTGTATAAATCTTTTTTATACATGATATAAATAAAATATTTATACGAGTAAGATGATTCAACTTCGTAGGATGTTAAACCAACTTTTTAACGTTCTAGGATGTTAAAGTGTAAGTATTTATATTGAACTTTCGTTTCATGGAGGTCCGGGGTTCACATTCCAGGTTTTGCAAAAAGTTTATATGATATACCTTCTAATAAAGTATTGCCAGCTTTATATCCCGCATCAAGCTTATTGGTTGCTGTCACTTGAAGTGATTTCCGCAGGGGTTATCCCTAATAAGCTGCAATGCTCTTAACATTGCTAATAATAAACATTTAGTATTATTATTAATATTATATGCGTAACTTTTAAGGCATAAATTAAGAACTTTCCCGAGGACTCTATTTAACACAACACAATACAAACGGATTTTATCGCGTACTTAAGTAACTTATAAGGCATAGATACCAATACCAGGTAAGTAACTAACTTTCGCATCAAAACACGATACAGGTAAACTTAGTTAACTTTCACAAACTCAGTTGAAAATTCTACTTAAGAGAGTAATTTTGATCGTAAAACAAACATATTGTAATAATTTACGTCAATACTTCTTGATGTAAAGATTAGTAGAGTCAATTTGATCATCATCATCTCAATCAAAGCCTGACTGACACTACTAATGACTGACTGACTCAACTAAAGGTTGACTGATAAAACTAAAGACTGACTCAACTAAAAGTTGACTGATAAAACTAAAAACTGACTGGCTCAACTAAAGGTTGACTGATAAAACTAAAGACTGACTGACTTAACTAAAGGTTGGCTGATAGAATTAAAGGCTAACTGATACAACTAAAGGTTGACTAATAGAACTAAAGACTGACTGGCTCAACTAAAGGTGACTTAAAACTAAGACTGACGACTTAACTACAGGTGACTGATAAAACTAAAGGAACCTGACTTAACTAAAGGTTTACCGACTCAAATGAAGGCTGACTGACATAAGTAAAAGCTGATTGGCTTAACTGAAGTCTGAATGACACAACTAATACTTACTGAAACAACTTAAGGCTAACTGATACAACTAAAAGCTGACTGACACAACTAAAGGCTGACTGACACAACTAATGGCTTACTGACACAACTTAAAGCTGACTGGCACAACTAAAAGCTGATTAGCAAAACTAAAGGCTGACTGACATAACTAAAGGCTGACTGACACAACTTAAAGCTGACTGACAAAACTAAACACTGATTGACACAACTAAAGTCTGACTTATAGAACTAAAAGGTGAATACTACTAAAGTAACTCGTAATGTTTTTTTTAATGGTTGTCTCATGACCCTGTGTAAATGTCTCTAGAGAGCTAAAAATATTACTTAATATAAGTAATACTTAATTAAACTTAATTTAGATTAAGTTAAGAGAAAATTAAACTATACGCTGTTTGTTACTTACAAAATTAAATAATTAGGAGGAAATGGTAATGTGCTGTGCTACTTTAAACATATAAGAGCCCTTTATTGCACCGAGGAAAATTAATTCATATTTTGTTAACAGAGGAACGCTTTTAAGGACTTTCACATTTTAATTCAGCATAATTATTTGAGCTTTTGTCCAAAGAAAGTCAAATGAGTTATTGAACACTTACTACCTCTGTAATTATTAATACAGGCAAATGATGGTTAAATGTTTTTGCCAAATTAAAGTGTCAAAGCCGACTAAATCATCCCAGCAAACTTAGTAAATTAGAATATAAACTTTTCGTAAATGTAGAGATGTTAAAAGGATTTTTTTAAAGTATTCATAGCTTCTCTTTGCTGCCTCTAATCTGGATTCAAATCGAATACGCATTATAAATAATATTATCAAGAGTTTTATTTTACATAATTTTGCAATTAAGACTTGAATGGAATACTGAAAGAATCACAGGTATGAGAGGAAGAGATAGGTTTTAAAAAATCGATCTAAGTTACACACATACATTGTACGTTCCCCTATAGCCATCGATGCACCCTATTGGGAATTTTCAAATAACTACTCTCCGATGCTGTTAACGGTCAGGAGTAACAAAAGAGATGGAGAGAGAAACTGTGCTCACCGATATCCAATATTGCAGTTTTTTAAAAAAAAGAGAGAAAAAAAGGATTGCTGCACCAACTGGAAATGTGTTTTTTATCCGTATAGGGTTTTTTGCTGAAAGTGGAAAAAAGGGCTCGGTGAAGGGGAAGAGAAATGTAGGAAAAGAGAGGAAAGGGAAAAGCAATACGCGAGGGAGATAATGCCTAGTACTAGAGAGACGTTACACTGGACTAGGGGAGTTCTCTCCCACCGACCAATTCCATCTTTTATCCGCGAGTTTCCACTGGGGAGAGATTCCATTCTCTCTATCTTTATGGAAATGGGCAGGCAGGAAATCCACGGCAAGCTTTACACAAACCCCTTGTACTATATGTATACACCAAGCCTTTGCACTGCACGACTTACTCCTTTCCTCTTGGGATTCCGCATTGCAGACAATTCTGACTCACAGCTTTTCTCGTTTTTCCAATACACTTTGAAAAAATAGACGGGATTTTACCTACTGTTGTGTAACACAAGAAAACTCTAGCAAGTATGGCCACACAACTTTCTATCATTCATCCTAAAAATGTACATCCTGAGGACGAGCGTTGCCAGTCCGATGCAGGGAGGATAAGCGTTGCGAATCTTATATGATAAGGAAAAGTTCCGATGTACCACACACCCAATTTTTTTATTTAATTTTAAACTTAGTGTTATAACTGTCTTATGTATTTTTCTTATATATTACCTTAATGATATATTTAAATTATTACCTGACTTTAAAATTTTTGTTAAGCCGCTTAATCATTAAATTAGCTTTTACGTCATAAATTTCCCCTTAAGATTGTTTTTTGTATCATGTTTCATCTCTGTTACGCACATACTCTGAAAACAACAAATTAGTATACTACGTTAAGAATACACACAACACACAAAGGTATGATAAAAACCGTTTTGGTGGTTAAAGACTCAAAACGGATAGTATAATCAAATCTTGGTTCAGGATTTTTATATGATCAAGACATTAACTTTAATTTTTACCTCTAGGCGTCAATCTTTTGTCGAAATTCCTGATTTAAGATTCCCACATATATTCAGTCAGACTCTTGAATATACAAACACTATAAATGAATAAGGGCTTAGGTCAATTTAAATTAAACGCCAAAGTCAGAGAACAGAACTATATCATAAATGATAATTCTCGCAGGATGGATACACTTCTAAAACGGACTTAGTAAGAACAAACAGGAGTATCAAAATTACGTAGGACTTCTTAGTGCTCATAAAAACTGTGCGGTAACCATATATGATTCTAAGGTGGGCTAAAGCCCCATTTATTAGGAACTAGCTCACCCCCAAAAAATCTGCAGCCTTTTACAAAGCTCAGTTCAGCTTAGAGCATTGTGTTTCTATCCATGATGTCCTTCACCGTTAAAGATGCCTCCCACAGTGGAAGCGAAACGTCGGATTCTTTATCTACATTGACGCGGTCACCGCCGGAAGAACTAAATCTGTCTTTGTTTAATTTATAATAATATCTTTGTTACTATGCAAAAGTAATTTTATCTCAAACTTTTGAGTGTATGATTTTGAGTTTGTTGGGTATCATCTCTGACTGACATCAGTAGAGTACAGTCTAGAGTACTCGCAGTCTAGACATCAGCTCAGTCTAGAGTCTCGCAGTCTAGAGTACTCGCAGTCTAGAGTACTCGCAGTCTAGAGTAGTCTATAGTATTCATTGTCTAGAGTACTCGCAGTCTAGAGTATTCGCTGTCTAGAGTACTCGCAGTCTAGACTCTAGACTGATGATGGGAGGATGCAGCCAAAAGCTAGCTCTTACTTATTTTAATATAGGCCTCTTGAATAGATCATATTTCATTATAGAAAATACAATTCTTAAAATAAGATTACTATACTAAGTATTTATAAAATTACATCAAATTATAAAAAGTATTTATACATGTATTTTTAATTGCGAGTCAAATTAATTGTAGATTTTGACAACGCATTATTCTAGGATTTGGTAAAAAAAATATTCAAAGCTAAGTAAAAAATCTAAAAATAAATTTAGCTTAGATTTCCCATATGTGCAACACGCTTAAGTGACTCAGTGAAATAAAAATTTATAGTTCAAAATTATTTGAATATTCCAATAAGTGATGTACAACAAGTGCCATACATTTTTCAGCACAATGATTTTTCTTTGAAAAAAATAATAATAATACGTGCATGTTTATAAATTGTTAAAATGCTCTTTGATTGAATAATTAAATATTGTTCCTAAAGGGTTTAATGGAGGGAATTAAATTCATTGTTAAATTTTATTCGGTTGTATCACTTTAATCGTTAACCATTCGGTGTTGAGAAATCACTGGTGTAATTCCAGTACCTCCAGTGTTAAAGCATCGTCTGTTGAATGAAAATTTTCCCACTTTTCCAAATTTTCCTCCCTTAAAAATCTTGTTTTAATTTTTCTAAATTGAAAATCTATTGTTTCTTTTTATTAACTGTGTTCAATCAAGCAGTCAATAGTCAATTACGATTGGGATTTCTCTAAATTGCTTTTTTATAAAATAAAATAAAAAGATTTAAATATTAATTTATTAACAACTTTAATAAAAATCTAAAAAAAATCACCGAATGCATGTACGTAACGTCGAAGTAGATTATACCTTTTTTTCAATCAACGAAATTATAAACAAATTGTAGGTGATCTATTTGCATTTTTTGATTGTTTCTTAAAACAAAATATTTAGAATAATTTAAGTATGACAAATAGTAAAAAATAAAATTCTTATGTCAATTATGTTATTTATGTTTAAAATTAACTTTTATCATCTTGTAATCATATTATCTTGATTTTCATTATCTAATGAGTTTAAAGCTCATTTTTACTTTTTAAAAACGTTACTTTCCAAAAGTACAAGTTAAAATAACCACTAAAACTAGAAATTGCAATTACAAAGTACATGTTAGTGTTACCACAAAGTTCAAATAAAAAATAGCCACTAAAAACTAGTAACTGCTACTACAACATTTTAATACACAAGTAATTAGTACAAAGTTCAAATTAAAGCCACTAAAAACTAGTAACTGCTACTACAAAGTACATGTTAATATAATCACAAAGTTCAAATTAAATAGCCACTAAAAACTAGTAACTGTTACTACAAAGTACATGTTAATATAATCACAAAGTTCAAATTAAATAGCCACTAAAAACTAGTAACTGTTACTACAAAGTACATGTTAATATAATCACAAAGTTCAAATTAAAATAGCCACTAAAAACTAGTAATAACATAAATTTATTATGTATAAGTGAATACTACTTTGTAAATTCGTACTAATGTTGAGTAATAAGTAATTAAATATTGTTTAGTAAGTACTACTTCCAAGTAAATAACAATTGTCAATATGTATTACTAATTTGTAAATACTACTACAAAGTAAGTAATTAGTAGTTAGTATATAATTAGAAAGTACTACTATTAAGAAAGTAATTATTACATAGACAGTATCACTAATACGTAATTATATAATTACCTTGTAAGTAAGTGCTAATTAGTATCTATTTAGTAAGTACTACTAATAAGTAAGTAACTAATAGTTATTATGTATTACTCATTAGTAAGGACTACTACAAAGTAAGTAACTACTAGTTAGTAAATAAATAAATAAAATAAATAAATTTTTTATCGTATAAGAATTCAAAAATATTTGCATATAACAAGTCTTCTTTTTTAATTTACACAAAGTTGAAAGCTATAAATTAATTGGAGAATCAACTTTTTAATAATTATTGTTATATAATTATAATATACTACTTAAATATAAAAATTGAATCATTAAATAAAAAAGTTAAACAAAACTTAAGGCAAACAATTTACAAAGAAACCTAAAGCACTAAGTAATTAAACTCTATGGTATAAAGTTAAACATGGGAATACACAAATTAATTATGGGAACAGACAAACTTGACATTATTACTAAGCTGAAAATGACTGAGATGACTAGTTAACTTATAACTTATAACTTACAGACTAGAAAATGATCACATACTTAATAGCTACGTATTAAGTCTAATATAAAAGATACATCATTTGAATTTTATTTCTTCAAAATTTTGCAATAGAATACACAGGATTTTCAAGAAGTAAATCTTTTATGCTCCTCATAAATTTATTTTCATCAAGAGTTCTTATATCTACAGGGATATAATTATAATTAATCCTTATAATTAGAATAATAGTATAAATATTATATATAAGTAATAGTAGTACTACTTATATATAATATTAATACTATACTAATTACCTACCTTTACAAACTACCTTTACAGTATAAACCTATTCAAAACACGATCAAAAATATCTTTATCTTTTGACAATATTAAAAAAATAAAAATAAAAAATTGTAATAATATAAAAAATACAATACCCAAACCAAAAATTATAAAACTATCCTTAACCCAAACAAACCCCCTCACACCCCAAAAAATTAATCAAAATTCATACCACAAAAATAACAAATAAATAAATAAAATAAAAATAAAGGAGCACAAATTACCCTAAATCAATAAATTGGCTCCGATTTACTCAAAACAAATATTGTATACTTTTGCCTATAAAGAACTTGTTTTAAAAAAACTACTAGTTAGTATATATTACTAATTAGTGAAGTATATAATTACTAAGTACTACTATATGTATGTAGTCAGTAAAAAAGTGTATGTAGTGTATGTATGTATGTAGTGTATGTAACTAGTCAGCAAAAAAGTATTGTATAATGGAAAGTAAAATAAGTAGTTAGTGATTTCTTAGTAAGTGAAGTTAGCATTTCCAGTTGCTTTCTTCCAACTAAATGATTCTATAACCCTGTTTATTTTGATTTCTGAAACAAATTACGAAATCTATTAAAAAAGATAAAATAACGACCAGTTATCTACACCCGGGCAGATTAATTTTTTTAGTTAAAAATGATTTTTTGCAGGTATCAAAAGAGGGTGGGCGTTTGAAGACGTTCCAAGTCCTCTAACAGGTTCGGAAGTTAGCTCCCCTTTTAAGATACAAGAGTTTCTCATGAGAACGTGAGTCATTGCTCAATATTTTGTTTCTGTCCCGGACACTCGCCAATGATTTCGAAAATTTCACTCGAAAAAATGTTTGAACTTAAAAAATTGAAGCTCAAAAAATGGGGGTTGTGGATAGGATCTCACGTACTTACCTTGCCGTCCCAGTTTCCTAACACGTTGTACCAAAAAGCCTAACCATGTAGGTGACACATTTTGTTTATATGCATTTTTTTAGATACCTATAATAATATTCACACGCTATATTTCTGTAAGATATTGATACAGAAATGATAAAATCAGTTAGAATTGTAATTGTTTGTTTTATGTGTAGTCATAGTTTCGAGAATTATCTGAGCCAGAATATTGTGGTCTTGCAATTAGTCGGCAATGTTATTAAAATTTTCAATGAATTTTAATATCGGGTTATGATTTTCTCTTTCACATGTAAAAGAGAAAATCATAACCCGATATTTCACATGAATTATTTGATTCAGGTATTTTTAAAACTTCTTAAGTGATTTTTAGTGCGTTTTTGTTTTTTTAGTAAGTAAGTTTTCTGTATGAGTTAATCTAAAATCATTGTTACTCCTAGTATAATGTTATTGCTGGTGAATTGCAACTTCGGCCTACTGGTGAGTAAAACAGGATGCCTACGGTCATTTGGTAGCTACGCGGCATCGGCGCGAGGGCTGCCTTGCGGCCCCCGCTCCTCCCTTGGCCGCTTTGCGGTCACATTGTTTTTATCCTATACATATCAGTTTGACGTACGACTAGTTTGTAGAACACGGCTACAATATAAGAAAATATATCAAAAACATGATTGGTATACATTTTGTTGTATGCATAACACAATGTAAACCAATGACATGTGTCAATGATGTGTGTGTTTGATTGACATGTGTCAATAAATAACACCAGAACTAAATAAAGTAAACAATGTAACTTCGTATATTTGTGTCTATTATACATATTAGTACACGGGTAAACATTTTCGGCCAATTTATACAGCAACGGATCTATGGAGTCACTTCGCTCGTCTTCAGAAAGTAAACGTATTTGTTTTATTTCCAGCCGTCACGCATTGAGGCACTGACCTCGTTTCATGCTGCTTAACTTTTATTATCCAAAAAAACTGAGGATACAATAACCCTATTGAAGCAAAAATTATTATCCAAACTTAAGTTAAAATTATTATAAGAAAGGTTTACACCTGTACTAGTAGTAGTAATATAGCGGGGGTAGTAACTACCTGGCAAGTAGGCCACGTGTTGGCCCTTTTTGCCAGCTCCCTAAGATAGTGTGCTACTTTTTAATTTCAAGTTAGGTATATCATCTAATCTAGATAGAGAGCCGTGGATTCTATGGTTCCTCTCATGCTTTTTTCAAGCAATCAACTATTTCACTGACTCAATAGTCTAGTGAAAAACTAGGAACAACATATGCCCTCGCTGTTAAACCAAACCTCCATACACTTTAAACTACAAGGCAGACACGCTATAGTATTATAATGAATCTACTATGAGGGTCCCAAATTTTGCCTATACCCAGTGTCATTTAGGTAAGGATCTTTAACGAGTACCTGACAACGCACAGACTCGAGACCACCGCTTTACGTCCCTTCTGAAGGACGTGGTACGCAGAATTTTATCCCTCTCATAAAAATCCCAGAGGCCCGTGCTGGGTTGAACCATGCCTAAATAAACTCGAAGTTTAAAGTCCATTCATTATGTGTATTGCCGCGTACCTTAACCACTACACCATGGTACTCACACACCTGTACTAAATATATCTCGGATTTATTAATCAATTTTTACTATTTTTTAAAAAAACGTAACAAATCATTTGATATAGAACCATACTGAATGAGATGAAACTTGGCACATTTGTTTTATACATGATCATGCTTGTAAACCTCAAACCGATCCAAACATTTTCCAGCGTTTATGAAGCGGTTAATGACGTCAAAATAAAGTTTTTCGGATAGTTTGACTAGACCAAAAGATTGATTTTTTTCAGCTATACACACTTTAATGATAGTATAAAAACATAATTAAAAGTAAAAATAGATACGAAAAAAACAAAAACATATTAAGAGTAAAATAACATTGGATACGAAGAAACTGAAAAACATAATATAGAGTAAAAAATACACTTGGAGATACGAAAATAACAGAAAAAAACATATATAGAGAAAAATACATTGGAGATACGAACAACAGAAAAACATATATAGAGAGTAAAAATACATTTGGAGATACGAAAATAACAGAAAAACATATATAGAAGATTAAAAACACTTGAGATACGAAAATAACAGAAAACATATATAGAGAGTTAAAAAATTACACTTGGGAGACGACGATTATTAGAGAGAAAAATACGAAAACAACAGAAAAACACTGATATACGAAAACATATATAGAGAGTAAAAATACATTTGAGTACAAAGATACAGAAATATATAGGTAAAAAATACACTTGGAGAGACGAAGATAACGGAAAAACATATATAGAGAGTAAAAATACATTTAGAGATACAAAGATATCAGAAAAACATATATAGAGAGTGAAAAATACATTTGGAGATACGAAGATAACAGAAAAACATATATAGAGAGTAAAAAATACACTTGGAGATACGGAGATAAAAGAAAATCATATATAGAGAGTAAAAAATACAATTGGAGATACGGAGATAACAGAAAAACATATATATAGAGAGTAAAAAGCGCTCAGAATGCCTTAAAAACACCTGAAACAGATAATTCAGGTTGAATCCTGAATTTGGTTTTTTTGCATACAATACTTTCCCTATATATATCTGCGGAATAAATCATTAATAAGAATAATAAGTTAACATTTAGAAAATATGTAGACTAAAAAATATATTGATAAATATAAATAGGCAAAAGAATAAACATGCCAATAATATTAATTTTAGTTCCTTAAATCCAAGAAGATGAAGTGAAATTCCTCTAAATATAGTATATTTTCCATGGCAGCAATGTGTTTTTCTGCGCTGATCAATAAACAAATTTTCACAACAATATAATTCCTCTTTACTGCTAAACCCACGTAGTTCTTAATAAAGAGCTACGTTATTCTGGAGAATGAATACTAGATTATTTATTTTCCAAAAGAAAGCACTGCGGGTTATCTTAAATTTACCCTACTAAACATCTTGTAAAACCTTTCTTCAGACTCATGAAATTCTTACATTTTATTCTTTATACTGCTATCAGCTTTTAAATTACATTAATAGTATTAGATCAAGTCTAACTAAAATAGAGAACATTCATTCTCTTTATACAAGGCAGAAAAGCCATTTAGTACTTCACAAGAACAGACTGGCAAAGTCACCTAAATATAATTCAATTCAAGCAGGGCTAATGCTGTACAACTTACTACCTAAAAATATAAGAGCCTTTGAATAGACAAGTTTTGACAAATTAATAAAAATTAATCTTTTAATAAATCCCTTGTACAGTGTGGAAGAATTTAAATCCATAAATTTTAAACTGTAACACAGCATTTTTTTGTTTTGACTTTTTACAATTTAAAGAAATGTGTTTTAAATCCGTTTTTACTTAATTTTAATAATTTTTTTTTTTTTTTTTTCCAGCATATATATATATATATATATATATATATATATATATATATATATATAATATTATATATATATATATATATATATATAATATATATATATGAAAGTAAAAAAACTAAAATTTTATTAAAATCGAGTAAGATCGGAAAAATCATAAAAATAAGAAATATTATGAAATCCAAGCAATTTTTTTCAATAAGGAATCTTATGTTGAAGATGTGATCAACTCTTAGTGTAAAATTTAATTTATCAGTGTTCCTTATTATTATTCTACGCAGCATGTTGTATAATAACGATACAATTTTACATAAGTAAAGGAAGAAGAAAATTAGGACATAATAATGTTAAACTGTTAGTGTTGGTATAAAATTGTAGTTGTATAATAGTATAATAGAACTACAGAAAGGAAATAGATAATAGAGATAGAGTTTTAGAATATAGTGGCATAGTAAAGTTAGGGAGATCTCAGGAGGGGCAACTCGTCTTTCCACTAGATATGTAAGGGCAACTCGAGAGTTTCGGCCATATTTGGGTAGCTATTGATTTTTTCCAGAAGGGAGAGAAAGAGCCTCCCCTAGGACTTGGGATGGAAGGAGCAGCAAGGTATAAATCAATCCGGGGGCCCCTTTTCCCCGGATCCCGTTTCTCCCCCGGAGTTCCTGTATAAATGTGCAGTGGACCTAGCCCCGGGCTCGGGAGCATTGATTGCCTTGCACCTCCCCTTACCTCTCCACCGAGCACTTACTTCTACACGTACAAAGCTACCGTTAGAAAAGGGAAAAAGAGCTAGAGGAATACACACGGTTTCGAGCTTATGCACAAAATAATTCTTCCATCCCTCTTCTCTTTTTCTCTCCACCGCCCCTTTTTTCCACTTCGCGTTAAAACTCCCCTACCTTCTCCCGCCCACTTCGGTGAAAAATGAAAAAAGAACTCTGGGATATTCTGCCAGAGTAACAGAGCCTAGCAGCTCGACTCTTTTCTAAATTCCTTTTAAATATATATACACCATAGGGATAAACTCACATCTGCAGGCCATGCCCCTTTCTGATATACCAATTTCCAAATATATTTAAAAATAACCTCGTATTTGAACTCGAAGTGGCAAAATATTTATCCTACTTAATAAACTTTTTCCAATCACTCCTACCCTTTTAAAAATTAAGAAACCTAAGAGGGATATCAAAGTTTTTAGATCAATGGCAAAACTGTTATATAGTTATTCATACATTTACTATAGAAGATTCTATAGAGGAACTATATTAGACATACTAAATACCTTAAGCTAGTTACATTTGTTGTTATATGTATTAAAAAATCTAAACTCACAAATCTAATGCATAGGTAATTTCACTTTTGTAATCAAAGTATATAGTAAGTTAAGGATAGCATTTATAGTTAAGGATATGTAAGTTAAGGATATAGTGTAAGTTAAGATATAGTATTTATAGTATGTAATGTAAGTAAGGATATAGTAATTAAGTATAGTATTTATGTATTTATACGTATTTATGGTAAGTAAGGAAGTTAGTAAGTTAAGGTATAGTATTTATGGAATTAAGGATATAGTAAGTTAAGATATAGCATATGGTAAGTAAGGATATAGTAATTAAGGATTAAGATTATGGTAAGTTAAGGATATAGTAAGTTAAGGATATAGTATTTATGGTAAGTTAAGGATATAGTATTTATGGATACAGAAAGTTAAGGATATAGAAAGTTGAGGATATAGAAAGTTAGGATATAGTATTATGGATATAGAAGTTAAGAAATAGTAAGTTATGATTAGTAAGTTAAGGATAGTAATTTATGGATATAGTACGTTAAGTATATAGTAAGTGAAGGATATATAGTAAGTGAAGGATATAGTAAGTGAAGGATATAGTATTTATGGTAAGTTAAGGATAAAGTATTTATAGATATAGTATGTTAAAGATAAAGTAAGTTAAGGATAAATTAGGATACAATAAGTTGACGAGACGATGCTTTCGCTGTAGATATTCTCAAAACACCTACTGAAGAAAAACTTTTTTGTAAAACTAAATTTGAAACTATGAAGAATTGAAATATTTTCTTTTAAAAAAATCAAGTTGGTGGCAGTTTTACATTGTTTCAATGATAAGGTTTTTCGTGTCTCAGATTATTGACAATTGACCTTCTTATCATTTGATACTACCGAGTTTTGTAAAACATGAATAGTTGACACAATATAATTGTGCGAGAGACACCTAGGAAATGTAACAAGCAAAATGCAATGCTACATTTGGGAACTGTTTCATCATTCGACATTCGTCATCATTGATAGTTCGACATAATTCCATGTCCCACTAGCATAAAGTTGACTGGTTTACAGTCGTTATTTAACTTTTAAGTAAACCAATAAATTATTACCTATGCATTAAAGTAAGTATAATTTAGGTTTAAAAAAGATTATGTACAATATCTTGCATTATATATTTATATAATACAAGATATAATATAATATATATATATATATATTATAAGATTTAATATATTTATCATATATTATATATATATATATATATAATATATAATATATAATATATATATATATATATATATATATGACTCATATCGCTCGCCAGTGAGTATAGTCGCTTCAGTAAAAAAAGTAATTTCACAGCCTAGTAGTATAATCTACCATTAGTGGCACGACATAGTCAAAAAGAATTAACGTAGTTAAAATGTAAGAATGACCTCGGATCAGGCTGATTTATAGCAGACATATTTTTTTTAATTGTTTCATGAGTTTGAAAGTTAAAATTTAAGAAAATAATTTTGTTTATTTTTTCCATGAAAATATGTATTATATGTTTTTTTTATATGCTATAATAAATGGTTATTTATACTATAGAATTTAAGTTGTAAAATCATCGTTTCCGAAGAATATTCAATCAAACGCCAACGGTAATGGAGGCGGCCTAACAAGCCCACGTGTATAATATATGCCATCAATATATTTCACAAATACAATAGAATAAATGTATGTATAAAAACTTGATATTAGCGATAATGTTAATTTTCAGAAACATAGATTTAATATTAGTTTTGCAAGTATAAAATATAAAGTAACATGATAATTCCATATTTACAACATAAACGAGCTTTATTATAATTTGTCATTTCAAAATGCACTATTTACGAGGGAATTTACTTCGGCAAAATTCCCCATGCATAAATATGAAAATAATACACCATTGTTGCATTGATAAATTTTTAAAACAAAAAAAAAATCCTAATTTATTGTGTAAAGCGTTCGGATTGAAACCCATAGTGTTTACATTAGGCTATTTGTACATTTTATCACTGATTTTATTAAATTAAATTTTAATATAAAGAGATAAATAGGAAAATACATTTATTTATCACAAAACTTAAAATATGACGAAAGTATAAAAGGCATAAATGATAATATCTCTAATTATGATAACTAGAAACATTTAGTTTTCGTAAATTTTCTATTTCTATCTACATATCTGAAAGGCATTGGAAATGCAAAGTAAATTCATACAGAGGGCTCAGAGACAGAATAGCTAATATAATAGAACAATATTTATTCTAGATTTTCTCTTTATCCATTATAAACGGATTTCTAATAATTTTCAGAATTTATAGATTTATTAGAAATTTAATCCTGGGGTTGATTTTAAGAATTATTTCACTTTTTATTTCAATATTAAGGTCTATCTGTAATGAAATTACTTCATATATTGTAAATAAATAGTACAAATATTTGTTTGAATAACATAAGTAATTGACTCCATAAATATTTAATTAAATTTGTTTACTATTTAATTTAATAAATAAATTAGCTTAAAATGAATTTATTAAATTTTTAATTTAATAAATAAATTAAAAAATTATTGATAATACATTTTTTATTTTTAAAAAATAATAAAATTTATTTTTAAAATAAATATACAAATTTTAAATAGTGAAATGTAAAATGCGCAATACTAACTAGATTTGAAGTATGTATTATTATATTCCATTACTTTAACTTAGTACTTTTTTTTATTATTGTTATGTCTTGAACTGTAAAGTTCTCTGACAATATAAATAGTGCAATTTGATACTACCGAGTTTTGCAAAACATGAATAGTTGACACAATATAATTGTGCGAGAGACACCTAGGAAATGTAACAAGCAAAATGCAATGCTACATCTGGGAACTGTTTTATCATTCGACATTCGTCATAATTGATGGCTCGACATAATGTCGTGTCCCACTCTGTTTCGTTACGTCTAACTCATCAGGGTGCCGACAGAGCCTGAACTTACTCTGACCTTCAATTAATTCCGAAGAATAATTAACAGTTGCCAGATGTAGCATTGCATTTTGCTCGTTACATTTCCTAGGTGTCTCTCGCACAAGTATATGGTGTCAACTATTCATGTTTTGCAAAACTCGGTAGTATCAAATTATATATGTTTTGCTTGCCACGCATTATGGTGGTAAGAGAGCACTGCTCGTCTCTGGTAAATACTTCACATTATATTCTTGGAAATTAATTGAAGGTCAGATTGAGTTCTGGCTTTGTTGGCGCCCTGATTAGTTACACGTAACGAAAAAGCGTGGGACATGACATTATATCGAGCCATCAATGATGACGAATGTCGAATGATGGAACAGTTCCCAAATGTAGCATTGCATTTTTCTAGTTACATTTCCTTGGTGTCTCTCGCACAATTATATTGTGTCATGTAAATTGTTGTTTACGAAATTATAATCAAATAGACCACAATTAAAAACTATTGTAGTACTAAAAGTGTTTTAGTTACTACATAATTAATTTAGTATGAAGTTATACAACATTTCAGTCGCCGTTTAGAAAAATTTACACAATATTCATGTATAAACGCGGAAGCTTCTAGTAACATTTAAAATTTTCCGGTGACAACAATAAACTGTGTAAAACGTATATATTCTTTAAATATTTGATTTTAGGTATAATTCTAGTAATCTTCTCTAAATGTCAAATTTAAATTTTTCTGTGAATTGTTTCTGTTTGCTTGGACATTTTCCTGAGTAAAAAATACTTCAAACTGACCCAATCAATAGAACCATCAAACTGCTTGATTAGAAAGTATTAGAAATTAATAAAATATAATCCTTCGTAATCACATATAACTTAAATGCATCAATATTCTACATAATGACAATCAGACGATACACGTTTAAAGATGTAAACTTATAGAGATATTATTACTAGAGGAGTCCTACAGGTTAAATTTTGAAACATGAAAAAAGTAACCTGACCACCTGCGCTAATCAATGTAATGAAATAATCAGAGCAAAATTACAATAAATTATATAGTAAAATGTTAAAAATACAATTCAACACACAATGTGCTGGAAACCGAAGTACATTTATCAATTATAACCTTAAGTCACTCCTTGAAAGAGGTTTTAATAAGGTTACACAGAGCCCCTGAGAGTCCCAAAAAGATGTTTCAGGACTCTCAATGTATTTAGATAGGCTATGCCCCCTCTTGTATATATCTCTAAGTGTAAACTACACCACTATGTTCCCCTTTGAACTGATTTTAAATTTGTTAGGTTTAACAATGGCAAAGAAAAATCAAAACTACTGTGGCAGAGATTCGACTAAGCTGGCTATAATCATGCATAAAAAGCAATGTATCTAAAATTAACATCAAATGACCGGAAATTTAGACGCGGTGATCTGCATGCCGGACAAATTTTTAGAATGCGTGTTTCCGTGCTTAACAATGCATTCCTTACTTAATGTTTCGGTTCATTTTTTATAACTTGAAAAGTTACTTAATTATCGAGGACTACTCGTAACTCATTTTTATTAATTTGCGCACATTTATCCTGTTAATTATACAAAATTATGCCTAAAACATTGGCAATGCACAATAACACTATTTGCATTATATTAATTTTTACTAACTTGTTAAGTCAGATGTAATATGTTGTATGGTAATTAAGTTTATTATCATTAATATTATTATATACAATACATATACAACAAGTTTATTTACTTGTTGTAGCAATGTAGTTTAAGTAAATTACTTAGTTATTTCGTTGTCGTCATTGGCTATTCTAGGTAAACATCTTGGGGGGGGGGCTTCAATGCCTTTATATATATATATATATATATTATATATATATATATATATATATTATATATATATATATATTATATGTGTGTGTGGTGTGTGTGTGTGTGTGTGTGTGTGTGTGTGTGTGTGTGTGTGTGTGTATGTGTGTGTTGAGCTCGGAGTTTAAGATTTAACTGCTTTAAGTTAACAAAATATGCTCTACGAACCTGAAGATGTGTCCAACAGAAGTAACAAAACGTAGGTACTTTAGCTTCCTCGTCAATGCTTCTGCCTTCAGAAGGTTTCAACCTATGGGACTTTTTATATCGACTTGTGAGAGACGTTACCTGAAATATTGATCAATTTTAGTCATATGTCATTGCAATGAGTAGCATCTCATTAAATTGTGTCATGTTGTTGATTACTCACTAACATAGCGAAAAAAAATCATACTAAATATTAAATTTGGGATTCGAACCAATATTTAGTTTGCTTCTGTGGCCATGATCGTATAAGCATTAGATTTTGGCTCCGGAGGAACGGGGTTCGAAGCCCGGGTTTATATGAACCCAGTTTATAAGCACTCAGTTTGTATAAATAGTGCAATAACATAGATTTTGCTTTTGTAATAAAATAGATTTCGCCAACATATATAATATTTTGAGCCTAGTGAATGCGACCTGTTGGTGTATGTTCCCGCAGGGTTCATACTCTCATAGTCTGTCAGGCCCTAAAACGGGTATTTATTTATTTGTATTTATTGACTTACAAAAGTATTATGATTTAATATTTTATTTTAAAAAGACCCTTCAAATTTAAAAATCTCGCCCGAAACCTTATTTACAAACGTCATACCACACTTGATGGACACGAGTAAGAAACAAAACTTAGCCGACAAGCATTCTACAGTTAATACTTGGACTACTATATACGCACTTTGAAAATTTGCGAGGGCGAACCACTTTGACGCGAACCAGATGGGAAAACTGAAGACAACATTGTATCTGATTGCTCAAATTATTGCAAGAGGGTTTCTTAATTCGGTTCTCACAGAATGAAGCAACTGTTTCAAAATTCCTCCAACTCATTTTGGGAGATCCCTTCTTAAAAAGTTAAAAGAGTTAACAGTTATAGATCGTGGGAGTGTAAGAAGTGATAGGGGGAGATATTTCGCAAAATGTTCTGTGAACCTGAGGGTCCCGTGCGTCAGACAGTCAGGTTATCTTCCCCTACACTCGGTCATTTTGCAATACTAACACTTGTTTTTACACCTGAAACAGTTTAGTTCCGTTTAAATTTGCTATCAGGTAACACTGATAAAAAGACAAATCTACTTGTAAACCATTTAAAGTTAGTTCGTAAATTACGTAAAAACAAGCGATGTGTGATTTTAGTGCAAAATACTTGGTGCAGATCTTTTTTCAATTTTGGTGATTTAAAGTTTAGATGTTTTTTTATATTAATTACGTATTTAAATGATTACTATACACTTAAGTTTGCAATGAACTTAAGTAACAGACACATGAATAAGACGCAATCAACTTCGTAACTTAACCAGTTTACACTTAGTTCGTAAATTACGTTAATACTAGCGATGTGTGATTTCAGTGTAAAATATTTAGTGTAGATATTTTTTTCAATTTTGGTGATTAAAAGATTAGATGTTGTTATATATTAATTACGTATTTAAATGATTACTATACACTTAAGTTTGCTGTGCACTTAAGTAACAGACACATGAATAAGAAACGATCAACTTCGTAACTTAATCGGTTTATAGTTAGTTCGCATATGAAGTAAATAATGGCAATGTTATGATTGTGGTGTAAATATCATTTCATTTTCGGTGAATTTAAATGAAATTTGGAAATTTAAGATGTTCTGTAATATTTATTGCAAACTTATTTTTGTAATTATACAACTATTTGTGATTATTATTTACTCAAATAATAGCAGATTATGTAACTAAGCAGTAAAGTATCATTTTTCTTAGGAATTCGGTACTATCAAAATCCTCTTGTACAAACACTATCACCTATTACCCTTCTAGAAAATCCTATGAGACGCCTACAGAAGGCAGTGGTCTCAGAATAATTATCTTTATAAATTCAACATCACTTAATCAAAACATATTGTTACTACATAAAAACAGATTAATCACACAAAAGTCCTATATTTTTAATATATAATAATAATTAACTAACCTTGCGACTAAAACTTAGTCATCATCAGAGTTTAACAATATGAAATATAAAATAAAAAAACAATTTTATTTTATATTTTACTATTTTATTTAATTTTGAAAGTATAGATTACCAAACCATACCAAGGTGCAATATGAAGTAGTTTGTAAAATTGTTTTTTTTATTTTATATTTTATATTGTTAAACTCAGATGATGACTAATTTTTAGTCGAAAGCTTAGTTAATTATTATATTTAAAAGAAAGTCTACAAAAAAGAAACTTCTTCATATGTTTACTATCTTTTATATACTTATTTATTTATAATTTTATTTATTTATCAATCTATTCTTTAATATTTCTATCTTTTAAATTCCAATAGTGATATTATTATCAATGTTATCTATTATTACCACTATTTCCATTTCTCGCCTAAGTGTCAATACAAACTAACAATCACTAGATTGTTTATCTACAAAATCTACCAAAGCCACTGAAAATGTGTTAACTTTAACACGTAATAATTTCAATTGTTGTTGTACTATTCAATAATTAAATTTTCAAAGAATAGGGATTCGGTAATAATTTTTGTCAGCATAATAACACTTTACTGGCGTGTTGTAATTATTATTCATAATTCAATTTACTTCATAACTGAATATATAATTTTCATAATTTACAGCAAATTTGGTGCGGAGGTACTCAATTCGTTTGTACCTTAAATGATTTAACAGATTGTCTAGCTTTCATAATGTTCAGCACATAAGGTCACTATGATGTTTAAAAAAACACAGTAGAGTTAAAAACAATAAATATATTGCCAACCACAATAGTATACAAAATTATAACTAGCCGGTTTCGATTTTACGTCATCATCAGAGCTGTTTACAGACTAAAATACTCAGTCTGTAAACAGATCTGATGATATTGTAAACAACACTGATGATATTGTAAACAACACTGATGATATTGTAAACAGCTCTGATGATGACGTAAAATCGAAACCGCCCAGTTATAATTTTTATACAATTGTGGTTGACAAAATATTAATTGTTTTTAATTCTAATGTATTTTTTATTAAACTTCATAGTGAGTCTATACCACAAAATCTCTGTCAAAACAACAAACGATTTAGCAAATAAGGTAAACGCACTCTATTTGTTTGTACCTTAAATAGTACAATATAAGTGAAATTATGGCATAAAATATAAAAATGAAATAATCTGTTAATGAACTACGAACCTTAAGTAATCCTAATGTTCGTTTATCTGATATATAATTAATTTTCATCCCCTAAATGCAACGAAATAAGCCGCTACAATACTATTGTAGTCAGAAAATTAGAATTTTGCTGATATGTTTACATAAACAGTAAGGAAAACCATTCCTTGCCTTGGGAGATAAAGTTATATTATCTTATATAATAGATAATGTTATATTATATTATCTCGTATGCCTAAGTATGTATTATCTCAACGTATGAAATGCGTTGAGTTAAATTTGATACTACATGGCAGCTAGTCACCCTGAATTATTTCCATGACATTTCATGATAATAACGGTTTGAAAATATGTCGTATTTCAACATTTCATGATAATAACGATTTAAAAATATGTCCTATTTTAAAATTTCATGATGATAACGGTTTGAAAATATGTCGTATTTTAACATTTCATGATAATAACGGTTCGAAATATGTCCTATTTTAACATTTTATGGTAAAAACAGTTAGCAAACGCGGACTGCTTTATCATGTCATGATAATATCGGTTTTAATTTAAAGTTTAAATGGTTTAAATAATTATTTTAATAGTTTTGTGACTTTAATATTTAAGAATGATTTAAGTGAAATTATAGGTATTTATTTATTTTTATACAATATATATATATATATATATATATATATATATATATATAATATATATATATATAATATATATATATATATATATATATATATATATATATATGTATGTATGTATGTATATATGTATATATATGTATCTGTATACATACACACATTTGTTTATTTATTTAGTAACTATGTGTATTTTATATTGAAATAAATACCTCTTATTGCAATAAGAGGTATTCATTTAGTTTAAACCTTGATCACAGCAAGAAGAAAAGTAATTACGATGTATAAGATATTACTAAATTCAAAGTATTTTGTCTGCCTATACTTCGCTTTGTTTGTTAAATTGTAAATTATCAACCACGGCTTCGCCTTATGGGTTATTTTATATCCCTTCCTCTTTTGCAACTCAGGGGAGGGGGTATTTTATTTCTTGTCAATAAATTTCCGTTTTCCTGCCTTGTGGCATTAACAGTTATTACAGGATATCACATTTTTACGTCTTACCCCATAACTTTATTCGTCAGTGAATTAATTATACAAAAGAAAAATTTGGTCTGAAATATATAAATTAGAAATTTTATAAAATTAATTACTTACTCACTGTAATGATTCATAAAACAATAAAAATAATTATTAATAATTTAACTGAAGATAATTCTCGTTTCAAGTTATCTAATTTTGATAATACTTAGTTACATATTTATAACTTTGTAATAGGGCCTTTATTGGTGTCATTAAAAATAATAATTATAGGTTACAATTAGTATTGCTAAAAAGTAAAAAATATAATGTAAACAAGAAAAAAATTGAAATATTCTTCGCCATATTATCGATATGACAACTTCATACCGACCTTATATGTTCACGATAGCCAATTATTGCTCATTTTTGTGCCTGTAACTAATTTGTATCACAATAAATTTAATTGCCCGTTTTTCAAAACTATATGTCACTAGATTTTAAATAAAGCTATTTTTAAAATAAGAATTGATATTATCAAAATGTAAGCAAATTTAGTTCTTCAGTGTTATAACTTATTAAAAGATCTTTAAATTATGACTTAAGTAATCTTAAGTCAGTTTAAGATACTAAACTTATTATTTAATTATTCAGTCAGTCATTTAATAAGTAAACTTATTAAGTAATCTTTAAACTAAATTCTGTTTTCTCTTTCATAAAATTGCTAATAATAAAAGTGGTGTTACGTTCTTCTGTATGCTACCAACTAATTAACAGTTTCCATTATTTTTAATTTCCATTACATTTTCCATTATTTTAATTGTTATATTTGTGTATAATATAATTTATGTAATTTTTTACATCATGGATAGCAAAATTTACAAAACATTAAGTTAAAATGTGCGTAATTTTATCTTTTAAATATCGTATTGATATCGCATACGTTTCTCAATAGAATACTGTTGTTTAATACATTTTCCTCATCGATCCACTCTTTGTGGCAAAAAAAGACAAATAATTCCGTGCGCGGAGATCCGCAAGCCGGGCGATTTTTCACAAAATGTCATCTTTTAGAATTTGGCACAGTAATTTAGGATCATTCTATAAAAATCAGCGTTGATTACACTATATTTTATTGATAAAGTAGGTTGCCAGTTTATTAGAAACGTTAAACAATTGGGTATCGTTAAATAATTACAAGATGTGTTTGGATATCAAGAGTTAAATTAAGCAAAAACTAATTCATAAAGTAACAAGACACTCAGTTACCTAAGAAACTTAAAACTCTTTTTATGACTTGTATAATAATAATAATAATATAATATAACGTTATTATCTTAATATACATTTTTTTTTTTTTTTTAATATTTTCTTTATTGAATAATATAAATTAATATAATATCAAACTTCTGAATATAATACATAGAAAATAAAATTGTACTTATTAGCAATTATTTCAAATAAAAGAAAACAAAAATGAATGAATGATTTCTGTATATAAAGATATATCGCATAATATTTCATGTAGATAATACTTATAGCTAGATAGTTTAAGATAGATGTATGTATGTTTATTTATTTTTGTTTTATTTCTGTATTTGAAGTTATTAATAATTATCTATATAATTAGCATAGGTTAATACTTACAAATATGTACAGCAGATACTGATATTAAACACATTATGTAAGCCTATATAATGAAATTTAATTATATATGTATTTATTTCTTTCCTTTTTAGCGAATTTCCTTTCGGATTAAATTCGCTGATGGGAAGTGCGTCACGACGGAAGTAGAATTTGGTATTTTTAAATATTTACAGATAGGCTTACCCTAGATTTCTATACAAAGGTGGTCTAAATACAATTATTTAAGACACGCAAACTTAAAAATGTTCAACTTTTTGTTTCTGATTTTTGTTCTACTCATGTTTAATATAATTATTTAATACGCACGGCAAAAAATATAAGACTCAAAAACTGTGGTTGTACAACTGCAGTTGTCGCAACTAAAGATTTCTTCAAACTAAAAATTTTGCGAAAATCCGGTGTATAATCGGCCTAGAAATTTAATACCTAACAAAAACCGAGGCACAATCATCTTACATTTATTTATAATTAAATTTGGTCCCAAATTTAAAAAAGTTATCCGGAATCTAAAAGTATTTGATTTCTATAACCTATTTCTTAAGATGTATTTTTCTTGCCTCTTACACATATTGTCCTGTAAAATATTTTTAAAAATGTAAACAAAATATTGTTACTGTTTTTAAAACTAACTTACAGGTTTCAAAATTCACTTTAAACCCTATTTATACTGATATTCCGAAGTAAATTTTCGGATCTTGAAAACCCTTGTTTTGTTGTATTATCTTTGTTTTTTTATTTAATTTTATTTATTTATTAATAAAAACAGACCAAAGGTCCAATTAAAAAAATATATAAAATACAAATAAAAAAAAGTATTAAAAAAACAATTATTAAACATATGATGATACTACAATTTTTTTGGTGTCATGAGGCACAGGTATCTAAATTTTGCCATAATGTCGATAAACAGCTTATATATTCATCCACGTTTTTGTTATTCAAATGTCTCAGAAAATGGAGTTTGGTGTTTTACGTTGTATCTTAGTGGTTCTATTCTGTATATACCTTATTTTTTGTTATGTATATATATTAAATTGTTAGGTAGTGAAAGAAATGTTGTTTATAGTCATGCCATTAAAGATGTGTTAAATCCTATACTTGTAACAATCACAAATGTTGTTGCATAACTCAATAAATAAATTGTCAAACAATTATGTCATAACATTATGTCATAGAAATAACGATAACAGTATGCCATACCAAAGAAAAAGTACAAGGTATATAGCTAGAAATATACAGATAAATAAAGTATTAAACAAATAAAAACAGATTAATTACACAAAAGTCCTATATTTTTTTAAATATAATAATTACCTAAGCTTTCGACTAAACATTAGTCATCATCTGAGTTTAACAATATAAAATAAAAAAAAATTTTTACAAACTACTTCATATTGCACCTTGGTATGGTTTGGTAAGCAATAAAAAATCATACCAAGGTGCAATATGAAGTAGTTTGTAAAATTGTTAACCTCTGATGATATCTCATTTTTAGTCGAAAGCTTAGTTAATTATCATATATTAAAAAAAATATAGGACTTTTGTGTAATTAATCTGTATTTATTTATTTTTTTATAAGTCCACAAAAACATGTATAATAGCCCTACTTGACAAATAAAACAGCAAACATAATATAAATAAGTGATTAGTCATTGGCAGTAACTACGTCTAAATCCCGCGTTTCACAAACATTTCCCTATATAGGTTAAACAGTTTAATTTTTTAAAAATATTTTTCAACTATTCACATGTAAATACTAAATTGGTTGAGTTTTTTCATATTAGCGAAGTTTCAATAAAATTTAACTAAGATATGTCTTACGTAAACATTTGGTGAAAAATTCGATACGAAACGCTTCCTTAAATTTCACTCAAAACTTTAATCTTAACTTCTATAATTTCTCTTACATCGTCTTTAAGTATGAGTAATTGAAATTTATCGATACAATTGTGGTAAATAATCTTATAAATAAGGGTATTCAAAATGTATCGATATAACTATGCTATATCGTCTTTAAATAAGGATAATTGAAAATTATCGATACAACTATGGTATATCATGTTTAAATAAAGGTAATCGAAATTTATCGATACATCTATGGCAGCCCAACTAGTAGTTTTTTTTCATCCGGCGCCATATTTGAGTCGAAAAAGTGGTGGAATTGCCACCACCTTTTTACAGACAAAAAGTTGCCAAGTTTTAAACTTGGCAACAGTGAATAATCACTCTTTCATGTAATATGAAATAAATACGTGTAAAAAGGAATATTTTTTACATTAGAAACATTAATGTCAAAGATGTTTGTTAAAGCATTAATAATGCTTAAATTCAGTAATATCTAACGCTCCATAACGTTTACATCTCTATAACATCACCTCAAACTGCGCAAATTTTAGACTAGTTTGTAGCAGTGCGTTCCTATCATGAATTATTGGCGGAAACTAATAACAGCCA
The DNA here is from genome assembly GCA_018340805.1 of Microvelia longipes. NCBI lineage: Eukaryota > Metazoa > Arthropoda > Insecta > Hemiptera > Veliidae > Microvelia > Microvelia longipes. The sequence goes on along the minus strand of JACMZG010001893.1, from coordinate 3,024,940 downwards.
AGCGATCTCCCGCAATTTTCTTGCGTCGAAAACCAATAGGTATTCCATAAGTCACAGTAACGCGTCAGTGTCTGTCTAAATACAATTCATAGCTGTAAAATGTATTTCGTTATCGATTTTTTTTGGAAATATCCCTCAGGTTTGACCTTAAATACATACATATATAAATACCCTAAATATATATAGATATATTATCTCAATACTAGTACTAATATTAATATTTGAATATACCCAAAATGCGTACTAAATCGTACAATTTTCTGAGGCCAATCAAAAAAGTTGACAAGGAAGTGCATTATCGTTATGCTATTTTTTTTAAAGTTTGAATAAAAGTTCTTGTTTTTATTTTGGAGTTGTATACTGTTATGGTACAGAGGTACAAGAAAAAATATAGATTAACACAGCTTTTAATTGTTTAGTTCTGTAAAACTACCCCTATAAATTTTGTGTAGATAGATGTGCAGAATTTGAAACCAAGTATAGGGTAGTTCTTTCTAAATATTTACTTTCTATAAATGTAAACTTTAGAAAATAACTTCAAAATATATCGATTAAGGAAGTAAATAAAATAAAAAAGTGGAGCCATTAATATTATAGAGGATTGCATAGCTCAAACACTCATTCATATTAACGATTTAAAATGGAGAGCCAACCATATAAGTGGAAGTGAAGGATTTTTAGATACCAGGGTAGAAATTATACTGAAATGGGGAAAAGAATCTATATAGATGACATTAACACTGATGCCGCAGTTTTATCCCCTCTAGGTCGATTATGCATATCCAAGAGGTTCTGTACAAGAAGGATACGTGACATAAAATGGCCGACCCCAACCCCAGAAAGTTTTCTATTTCGGATCAATAATAATCCGCGGAAACTCTGAAAATGCATTATAAGGTTCGAGAATCCCTCTATCAGATCATATATTATGCAAAAACTTGACTCAGGCCGACCCTACTGCAATACGTATGAATATTTATATCCGATCTAAATAAATTACTTTTTATTCCCAAAGTGCAAAAAAAGTCAGAGCGTCAACGATTCTTTTGACAGTTTACAAGAAGGGAGAGATGCGCATGTGCGTATCGATGCGTCCTCGCTATGCACTTCAATTTATAGGGCATTTTTTTTCTTTTATTTTTTATTATAAAATAACAAAAAAAAATCTATACTGCCTACGGATATGAAGTGAAACTGAAAAATATCAAGATTTTTTACACGCTTTTGTTAATGACAGATGAAAAGGGTTTTTATTTTAACTTGAAGAGGGAACCACTTAAACTTTTAAATGCAACTTTATAATTTTAGTCTATTGTAATGTCCCATTTGTTAAGGAAAAAATTATTATGGTCTAATATTACGAACAGAAAATTAATTATTTGAATGATGATAATTAAATAATTGACAATTAAATAATGATACTGAAGGTGGTTGATAATCACTAGTGTTTATATTATAAAATGTTATAACCTGTGTTGATTTATTCATTCTTCGTTCAAAATAATTTATAAAATCTTTAAGCCCTCAGAAATCATCTAGCCTTATTAGTCACTTCATGTTAGATTCAAAATTTCTTTTAAAATAGTAGCGTCTGTTTATGGACTTAATCATTGATGTAAGAAACCGGAACTCTTCAGAAGTCTATAACAACTTTCATCTGATGCTGCTAGTATGGCATAGGTACCAGTTGCCTATTTTCGAAGATACTTCTAACATGAGGTTTTCCCAATTCAGTTCTTAAACCCACCAACCAGTTTTTAAGATTTGAAGGAACTAACTCGTATACTAACCTATGTAAAAAATTCAGACATACAACATAAGCTGATAGCTGGCTTCAAAAATATAAATATCGCTAATATTGGAATTACTGCGTATGAGTCATCTAGAATTTACCTTTTTTGTGTTTAATTTTACTAGCAACACTGATAACACATGTTTTTTTTAACATGTTGTTTTTATGTTTTTGAAGAATATACAGACGAAAGTTTATTGCCTCAAATATATCTTAAAATAACGATTACTATGATTTATTCAAAAACTTTAGGTTAATTATTCTTATATTACCAATTAAAATTAATATTTTAAGGGAAAAACACTTTTCACTAGCAAAAATATAAAAACTTGATTAGTGCACACTTAAAATAAAAGTTTAACTAGCCGCTCGATTTAAGTAAGTTACATAAACAAAGTTTTTTAAAAAAAAATTTAAAACTCTATTGGACGTGACAAAATATATTTCTTACCCGAATTATAAACATTTCATACTAAAACGTACAAAGAAATGCATTAAAAACAATAATGTCAAGCAGCAAAAATAGTTTGTTTTCATTTTGAAAAAAAAATGTTTGCATCTATTTTGTACATGTACCATTCAGAAGCCGCCAGGTTGAAACTGTTTACTGCACTTCTTATGTTGATAAAAATAAGCATTAAATTATTGTAATTGCAACTCAGTTACAGTAGGAAAACTCCTACACTAACCAATGTAATAAAATTCAGACATGTGTGATCAGCTGATAAATGGCTCAAAATATAAAAATAGTTAGAATTGGAATAACTGCATATGAGCCCTCTAGGATTTATCTTTTTAGTGTTCTATTTTTTAAAAACCTTAATAATAAGAAGTGACATTTACTTTTTATCGTTTTCGCTAATATTATTTTGTACGTGCTAGTTTAAAAATGTTGTATTTAATTCCGTGAAATAATTGATGCAACCATTTATTTAAAGAAAAAATAAACTGCAGTAAAGGCGTATCACATGTTTGTTTTAAGTTTTGATAAATATACTCTTATCACTTGCAAAAATATAAAAAGTTAACTAGCGCACACAAAAAATAAAAGTATAATAAGCCTCTCGTTTTAAGTAATTTTAACCAACCTAGTATTTAAAGAATCATTTTAACCTCTATTCAATTTGACAAAATATATTTCTTACAGAAATTGTAAACATTTTACACTATAATTCAAAAAGGAACGCATTAAAAACAATAATGTCGAGTACCGTAAATTCTTTGTTTAGATTTACAAGAGTAAAAAAGATAGCTGCGCCCATAGGAAAATTTGAGATAACTCCCAAGTGGACAGAATGTAAACTACATACTACGTCTGACTGAAATCGCATTCTTGGTTTATACGTATATTACTTTAGAAGGAACCTGTTCATGTTAGAAAAGATAAGTATGATGTGTAGATTTCCTCAACATTGCAATCAATTGAGGCCTTTCAGTTCTTTCAACAAAGCTTTATAAAACTGCTGAAAACTATTAAGATGAAACATGAATAAGATGATCATCCTGATAAACAACACAACTCCTTTAAACTCAAATTTACTGCCCTATGATACGATCAATTTTCGGTGGAATTAAAACTAAAAAATAATACTTACCCAGGATAAGCATTAACATACTCGTGAAGAGGAATGGCCACTGGATATGCAGGTAAGACCGTTACTCAAGTAGTTAAGTTAAGTTCAAAAGTTGTTCGAAGCTATAAGTTTTGAAGATGTAAGTTCAAACCAAGCTGAAAACTATGAAGTCTTAACTGGAGTTAAGGAGAACTTGATAATAGCACATAACAATAAAGTCGTTCCCATCATTTATAGTTAGAAGTTCAAAATTGGTTGAAGTATCCTATTTTTAACGGAGTTGACATCTATACAAAATACATTTTTCACTTTTTTCTACTTTAAAGGGCATTAAACACAATATTTGTTGTTTTTAAAAATATTCCGATTTTCCTAAAATATCAGTAAAACCCCAGACAAATTTATCTGATTTTGTTGAAATTGTATACTTAACTCTTTATAATAGAGTAGATTCCCGCTAAGAAGAGGGCTTTATGACTTTTTATTTTTATGGCAGAAGAGTCATTTGAAGAACTTTAATGAATTAACTAAAACTTGGAAGTAAAAATGTCTGTCATATAATAATATAACATACAAGATCTTATAGTTAATAGCTAATATAGTTAAAATTAAATAAAAAACGCTGAAGGGTGGGTATGTTAGAGAATATCACCAAAATAAATTTTTACAACATAGTTTTAAGATAGGTCGACCAAGAAGTCATGAAATCAGGTAAGGCCTTTATAAATCTTATCATATCAAAAAACCAATCATTGAGTCATCATATCTGGACTAGATAACTAAGGAATGGTATCTGTATAAGATATAGTTACCCTATTTAAATAGCATTTATTTTATCTCAAGCAACACAAGAAATTGAATTTAGAAAGGTCAACTAAAATATGGTATCTAGAAAGGTCAACAAAGGAATTATGATTAAACGATTAAGTGCAAAGCATTGTTGCATGTGCGTCATAAATTAAGGCTGATGATATTCATTTTATATTATACTAAAACACGCACAGCAAGACGTCAGAGTGCACGTGAAGCGCCCAAAGACTGCTAGTACTTATAATATAATAATACAAAAAAAAGCTTTTATTTGACTGGATATCAGTTATGAAATGCAATCTGTAAAACGAGTTTGAATTAAAGTTAAATGTAATTTAAGAAATAATCTTAAAATCTATTGCTAAAAAAGTGTTAAACAAGTTTTGATAAATAGAAACTTATTTTTCGCTGCGTTAAAAACGTTAAGACATGAATCAATTACTGTTATTAACTGCAGTTGAATTCTTGGAGATATGTTGTCAGGTTATTGTATAATCTCTTTGAATTTTAGTATAAACAATTTGTGTTAAACTATTTCAGATAGGTTTTACCATATCGAACATGTCTCACTGAAACCTCCATGAAATGTATATCTGAAATGTATATAGGCAGATTACTTAGTAATCTCTCTGAATTGTAGTATAAACATTACATGTAAAGACAATTTTAAATAGGTTTCACTGAAACCTCAGGAGATTTACTTGATGTATATTGTCAGGTTACTTTGTAACCTCTATGTATTGTAGTACAGATATTACACGTGAAACAATTTCAAACAGTTTTTACTGAAACCTCCGTGAGATGTTATACTAAAGATTTATATTGTCAGATTTTTTTTATAACCACTCTGCATTCTAGTTTAGCCATAACACATGAAACTAAGGTTTCAGTGAAACCTCCATGAGATGTTTTTCAGAAATGTATATTGTCAGGCTTCTTCGTAACCTCTATGAGTTGGAGTTTAGACATAACATGTGATGCTTTTTTAAATAGGTTCCACTAAATCCTTTATGAGACGTATGACTGTAGATTAATGCCCGTATTCAAAGACGTTTCCTAACATTTTCCTAACATTCTCCTTAAAGAGAATGTTAGGTTTAGGGAAGAAAAATGTTTTTAAGCCACGAAATTTAAATGATCGTTTCCGTGTTTTAAAAGTTTTTAGAGGCTTCGCATGATTTTATTTAGTAAGAACCTAAGGTAGTTAAGTCAAAAAATGATACCATTGTAACTAACGTAATATGTCGCAAAATATCAATGTTATTAACTTATTACCTGGATTTAAGACACACTTTGTCAGAAACAACAATGCGGCCTTGCTTTGGCGAATGTTAAATATATTGGAAACTTTATTTACATATGTTTTCAGTAAACAGTAGAGTTAATACAAATACAATGTTCAATTATTGTAACAGCTTTCATAAATAAAGCAGTATCAAGCGTTTCAAGTTTGATCGTGGACCAGGTTGTACGAATCTAAAAGTGTCTAAATGAAGACCTGTTAATCAGTGCAACACTGTTTTAATTTTGCTAAACCATTTACACAATTTTATTTTTCGTATTTTGTCATCAAATTCATTTTTGTTTGTGTAAAAGTTTTTTGGTATAATAATGGCTGAATTATTCACACCGGACCAACTGAATTTCCTCTTTGAATCGATAGCCCGCCACAAACAGACCATATCAAATAAAAAATCTGATTGTGCATGTGCGGGCCGAAGAAAAGAAAAAAGCTTGGGCGGAGGTGTTAAAAGAATTTCAGGGTGAATTCCCTAATAGTAAGGTAAGTGGATTAATAGTAACTTATATTATGTAAATTTATGTAGATAGTTATTAATACGACAAAGTGTGTCGTAAATCCAGGTATTAAGTTAATAACATTGATATTTTGCGATATATTACGTTACTTACAATGGTATCACTTTTTGACTTAACTAGCTTAGGTTCTTACTAAATAAAATCATGCGAAGCCTCTAAAAGACTTTTGAAACCCGGGAACGATCATTTTAATATCGTGGCTTAAAAACATGTCCCTTACCTAAACCTAACATTCTCCTTAAGGAGAATGTTAGGAGTTAGGAAAATGTTAGGAGAATGTTAGGAAATGTTAGGAAATGTTAGGAGAATGTTAGGAAAATGTTAGGAAAATGTTAAGAGAATGTTAGGAAAATGTTAGGAAAACGTCTTTGAATACGGACCTTATATTTGGACGTCCCGGAGATTTATGTTCGTTTGTGAGATTTCGGGGATAATATATTTTATAGCGCACCTATAAACTAGTTATAGGTGTTTCTCAAACTAGTTTCCATCACAAATGCACCGTTGTTAGAGAAACCTTCGTAACTAGTTTGAAACTGATTTGGTAAATTTTTGAAACCTCTGGTGCTTTCCGGGTATGTTGCGCTCTGATTATAAACTTCATGATGTAACCCAAATACATGAAAAATCATATCTTCACTAGTACGTTGTTTTATGCTATAATAAAAATTGGGTGCGAATTACTTAGCAAGTTTTTCTCTCCATTTTGGATTCACCAGGATCATCCTCGCCTTTTGGAGACAGGACGCGTTTTGCTTGTCATCAGACCATTAAGACATACGTTTTAATATCAGCGGTCACCTAACAAAGTACTGTTCTCGCTCAAAGCTGTTGGACATAAGTGATCCATTTGGTACTGAATGCTTGCCGTACTGAAATGAAACACACTCCATTTATTTATTGTATAAAACTATACACGCTTGTGTATAATTTCCGAATTTCAACTCTTCTGGATTATGTTTCAAATTTTAATAATTTTTACTTTTCCTCATTTATACCGTAGGTATGTAAGAAAAGTATTGTGTTTGTAAAAACACACAACTGAATATTACAACTGATTAAAAAGAAATAAATAATAAACCCTGCTGCTAATAGGATAAGTTGCGCTTATCCGGTGGAAAATGAAACTCAATACAATTGTTAAAGATTTATGCTCTTAAGTTTGTTAAATACAATAATTTTATAATATAAATAATTGACTAAACTGTACCAAAGAATAGAATAAAAACTTGTATTACTTAAATTAAATGTATAAACTTATTAATAAATTAATTACTTTTATTTATTTAATATTAGTATGAATTACTTTTTTGTTAATATTTTTTTTGTTTATAAGCTTCTGTTTATATTTTTTTCTTTTATTTATTTTTTTAATATAAAAAAAGTTTGAAGGCACTTAATAAGAAAAATAGACCAACCAAAAGAAGGAATGACATGCGCCGTTTTTTTTATATTAATTTTTTGTTTTATTTTCTCCTGAAAAAAGATCCCCGTCCATAAAGAATTTTTCAACCCTAACAAATGGCTCTTTTTCCGAAATGAAGGGAGAAATACCCATCGAGGCCCCTTTAATCGTATCTTTGTTTTATAAGATGAAAAATAAAGTCTGCAAATACTTTAGGGGTTGCCCAGAGGGATCAGAAAAAAATATAGAAAACAAAATGGCCGAGTTTATATCCTTTTCAGGGTTTAAAGTAGAATGAGTATACTTTTTCACTGAGTTAAGGGAAGTACAATACATAATACTAAAAAAAAGTTTTTATTTTCATAGCATATTAAATATATATGTTATTAAATGAAATAACAAATAAGATGTTAATATTAAAATTATTTTTACGTAATTGTTAATTTTTTAATAAAATATAATCTAATGTGTTTTATATTTATTAAATTACCTTGCTTGATTGATTTTGAGTTGATATAGATTGGTTACTTTTGGTTATATTTTAAGAACGACATGAATAACATTCTCCAGCACCCCCCCCCCCCCCCCACCATTGGGCTCTTCAGAGCCTTCATTTGCATTTTAATCACCCTTCTTTACATCCAACCCAAAAAAAAGCGAAATATTCTAGAAATGAAACAGCTTCCCCATTTTACTCCCAAGCAATTTTCTGACCCATCCTATAAAAAAAGTTTTTATCGCATTAAAAGGGGTTTTTTTTAAAAAAAAGAGTAACTATGCTCTTTGTAGAAAATAATCCTTCTTCTGAAGAGGCTCTCTAGTTACCTAAAGCTTGGTGAAATTCACCAACCGTAACCAAACCCCCGAAATAACATTTTCAAAATCGTCTTCTCAATTCCTCCCCCCCCCCCAAAAAAAAAATTAAAGTATTTTTTTCCATAGAACTTGATCGTGTTATTTAACGAGTAATTTATTCATGAAATTCTTTTATAAACAAATTAATATTATATCTCTTTTTTGTTAATTTTGTTTGTTATATTACGCAATGTCAAGTGATGATATACATACATTTTCGACACTTGATTTGACGTTGAATACAATCATGTATTTTGAGAGGCTTTTATTATTATTATTATTATTATTAATTTGGCATAAAAAGATATCGAGATACAACACATTAAAAAAATCAGGTACGGGGTACCTCGGAACCTTTTCTCATTATCGGCTTCGCTACGCTTATCCTCCCTGCTTCGGGCTCGCTACGCTCATCCTCCCTGCTTCGGGCTCGCTACGCTCATCCTCCCTGCTTCGGGCTCACTTTGTTCGTCCTCAGAAATACAGTTCGCCAAATTTATACTGCTTATTTTTTTAACTTTTTCTAATTTTTATAATTCTTTAAAAAACGTACACAATTCATTCAATATAAATTGAACTAATGTTGATAATGAGATGAAACTTGGCAATCAATCTGATCGCATAATTTTTCCGCGTTTTATGATTTTTCGAAATTGTTTCTGAGTCATTATTGTAGGTTAATGACGTCATAAAAAATACAGTTCACAAAATATATACAGCAACATGCCTTTGGACTCGCTTCGCTCGTCTTCAGATAATAAATGCATCCAAATCATTCTCAGTGCTCACCCATACAGCACTGACCACGCTCAATGCTCCTTAATTTTTCTGATCCAACAAAAATCATTAATATACTTGTATTGAAACGAAACTTAGTGTACTTATTTATTAGGTAATAATATACACTTGTATTAAATTTCAACTTAATTGGATCATTTCCTAATTTTTTGCACTTTTAAAAAACGTACACAAGACATTCAATTAAAATTGAACTAATGCTGATAATGAGACAAAACTTAGCATATAATACATATATGTCTTATACATAGTCACATGCGTGCCAAATATCAATCAGATCGCATCATTTTTCCGCGTTTTATGATTTCTCGAAATTTTAGCTGGCTCATTATTGCAGGTTAATGACGCATGAAAAAAACATTTTCCTAATAACACAAATACAGTGGTAGACTAATTTTTGTACAAAACTTCAAATCTCTAGCATAAATACACTGGGCGCTACGATGATAACAGACACACACACACACACATACATACAGACAACTTTGCGAAAACCACTCAGGAGGCATTAAAAACGCCTGAAACGGATAATTCCGGTTTCATCCCGCTTTCGGAATTTTGTTGCAAACACAATACTTTTCCTATATACGGTATAAATGAGGAAAAGTAAAAATGGAACAGTTCTAATTTAGGGTGAGGAAACTATATTTACTTACACTTAGAGTCTTCGTTTGGATTTAATTTTATCTTAAAATGCTTGACAATTTTATTCGGAATTTAATAATAGATTAAAATGAAACAGGTGGTAGATTTTCTACAACATATTATCTGTGAGTACGAGTAAATAAACAAAACGTACATATCCTCATATTAATGAGTAAATAGTGTCTAAAAATAAAGTAGGATATACAGGAGGACATTATCATCGATTTACTAGAAAAAAATTCGCTCCCTCTGACAAAGTAGACTTTAGTGCAATTCCCTTGTAGATGTGTGGATTTCGCCCCCTCAGATATTGGTCCCTGACAAGTAGTCTTAATTCAAAATTGCGGACCTAAAAAATAGTTTTTTTTAAATTTGGGAATACTTAAACTAAACTGAACTTTCGGTTCAGTTTTGTTAAGTTTAGTTTGATAGAGCATTGTGGTTTATTCGTGATTTCCTACGTCCCTGAAGATGCCTCTTACAGTTGGAAGAAGCAGAACGTTGGATTCTTCATCTACATTGATGTGGTCACAACCGGAAGATCTAAATCTTCATATGTCAGGAATTATGATAGGACTTTTTAGTTTATTTATTGAGAGCTCAAGTTTTGCCCCACCTGTCCGGTCGAGGGATACATATATCGCACAGAAAGTCTCGACAGTAGCTAATTTTTTAATATAGAATTAGTAGATTATTTGATGCTGCATTAATATTGCTAGGTCAAAGCACTATTCGGGCTTTTCAAAGGTAGTAACTGTTACCGAGATAAGTCTGGAACTTACCAGAGAAAAACAGCTAGAACTAGTCAGACGTTTTCCAGAGCAAGCCCAAGCCTGCTGAACTGAAAACAGTCCAGAGCTCTCCAGAGAAAGATAGTTGACTCAATACTGGTCTGCGGCTTTAAAATGCAAGCCAGCTTATTTGATACTTTTCTAGGTACCAGTCTAGAGGTCTCCCAATCAAGTAAGTTGACTTGATACTTGTCTAGTTACCAGTCTAGAGGTCTCCTAATCAAGTACGATTACTTGATACTTGTCTAGTTACCAGTCTAGAGGTCTCCCAATCAAGTCAGTTGCCTTGATACTTGTCTAGTTACCAGTCTAGAGGTCTCCTAATCAAGTACGATTACTTTATACTTGTCTAGTTACCAGTCTAGAGGTCTCCCAATCAGACAGTTGCCTTGATACTTGTCTAGTTACCAGGCTAGAGGTCTCCCACTCAAGTAAGTTGACTTGATACTTGTCTAGTTACCAGTCTACAGGTCTCCTAATCAAGTCAGTTGCCTTGATACTTGTCTAGTTACCAGTCTAGAGGTCTCCTAATCAAGTAAGTTGCCTTGATACTTGTCTAGTTATAAATACTTATATAGATAAATATAGGTATCAATACCTATAGACTGTGTCTGGAATTCTCCCAATCAAGTCTGTTGCCTTGATACTTGTCTAGTTATAAATACTTCTATAGATAGATAAATATAGGTATCAATACCTATAGACAGTGTCTGGAAGTCTCCCAATCAAGTCAGATGACTTGATTCAAGTCAGAAGCTTTAAAAAGCAAGTCACCCGTCTTAATACTAGTCTACATCTTTACAATGCAAGTCAGTAGACTCGGTACCAGCTTTGTGGTGGCAGACTCTAAAGATTCTATTTCAATGCATTATCTATCATCAGAATTTGAATTTATATTATAGAAGAAGTTATGAATAAGTACGAGTATGTAAGATACGTCTTTCAGCCAATTTCAAAAGGCAGAATGAGCTTGTGAAATATGGGGTCTCGGGGAGAAGGTTGTTTTTCCGAGGGGGGGGGGTCACTGAAAATATATATATTCATACATAAGTAAGTTGAGTTTACTTTTGTCTCACGATAACTCTCAGTGTAAAACTTTATCATACAATTTGCAGAACTCTACAGTTTATAAAATATGCAAGACGTCAACGACTCAAAATAACGAATCTGTAAAGAATTCACTGAAAATCGAAAACATTTTGGATCGAGCTGAAATTTACTATACATGTAGTAGTATAAAAGGCAAACAAAATCTTAAAAAATCTTCTTCAACTAGAATACGTAGTGAGGCTAGGCGTAGTGACGTAAAACCCTCACGCTCTGTAAGCAAGTGAGAGGCTGATTCCTCATCATCTCCACATCGCTGGCAACTAGAAAAAGGGACTATACCGATTTTTTGTATACCTCAAGGATTCAGGGTTAAAAGACATTTTGTATCTTTATCAAACAGTGGTAGTGTGAGTGTATGCCTTAATAATTCAGGGTTTAAAGACATTTTGTATCAAATAATAGTAGAGTGAGAGAATGCCTCAAGGATTCAGGGTTAAAAGAAATTTTGTATCATTATCAAACAGTGGTAGTGTGAGTGTATACCTCATGAATTTAGGGTTAAAAGAAATTTTGTATCTTTATTAAACAGTGGTAATGTGAGTATATACCTCAAGGATTTAAGGTTAAAAGACATTTTGTATCTTTAGCAAATAGTGGAAGTGTGAGTGTATACCTCAAGGATTTAAGGTTAAAAGACATTTTGTATCTTTAGCAAATAGTGGAAGTGTAATTGTATAACTTAAGGATTTAGGGTTAACAGAGTGGGACATGACATTATGACGAGCCATCAATGATGACGAATGTCAAATGATGGAACAGATCCCAGATGTAGCATTGCTTTTTGCTTGTTACATTTCCTAGATGTCTCTCACCCAATATATTGTGTCAACTATTCATGTTTTGCAAACACGGAAGTATCAAATGATATATGTTTTGCTTGCCATGCATGATGGCGGTAAGAGAGCACCGCTCGTCTCTGGTAAGTACTTCACATTATTTCCTTCGGAATTAATTGAAGGTCAGAGTGAGATTAGGCTCTGTCGGCGCCCTGATGAGTTAAACGTAACGAAACGAAGTGGGACATGATATTATGTCGATCCAATGATAGAACTGTTCCCAGATGTAACATTGCATTTTGCTTTTTACATTTCCTAAGTGTCTCTCGCACAATGATATTATGTCAACTATTCATGTTTTGCAAAACACGGTAGTATCAAATGATATCAAAAGGTATTTTTATTAAATAGACCCTACAATGTGGTCTTTTATTTGAACTACTACCATTACTAAAAAAAGAATTGACAGCCTTGATTTTTATAACGCGAACGATTTAACACAAGTAAATGTATCAGCAGAAGTTATTTTTTACTATACTTGGCAGAAAAATTTTATTCTTCTCTATATTCATGCTCTATTATTTAGATTGACCCCCATCTACCCGTTTTACAACATAAACCCGTCACATTTTTAGAATATAAAAACAAAAAAGACGGTCTTGCTGTGTTAGCAGTGCTATCGTTAGGGCAACTTTATCGTTTTTTACGCTCGGTGCTTTTAGTTAAGCAAATTTTATAGACTAGTATCATTACCATAAATATGAGACAAAAATTGTAAGGTTTTTTTCGTAATACTTGACGTGGAAATCTCGTGATAGTTGCAATCCTTTTAGAGTTGCAACGAATACCCTTTTTCTTCTTGTTGTTTTTTTCCTAGAGAACAAAAAGTGAGCTTGAATAGTAACTAATAACTGCTATAATATCTTTGAGCGAAATAAAAAGTAGATGGGCTTGATGAATAGACATAGGTATATCGTGGCCGTTAGTCAGTAAGATCATCCAGTACAGGCTTTTAGGGCAGCCTATCCTTTTGGCAAGTTCTTGTAGGTGTTAATTTCATTAAAGAATAAAAACAAACTATGAAACAGAGGGTGGTAATCCAGAGATTGAGACCTCGTCTTTGGATGTTGAAAATTTTAATTCACCCTGAAGGAGACTTGATTGAGATTTTGAAAAAAGTCTTGATTTGGATTGGCCAGTCAGTTTAGGTTTTATGTGATATCTGAACGATCTAATTGATTTGTTTGCTTTATACTTGTAATATAAAAAGCGGGATTAGACACTCTTGCTCGCGAGACAAGTCAACATTTGTTTTGTTTCTAGCTTATACTAAAGATATGTTTGGTAGCCCAAAATAATTTTGTTGGGATCAGGGTTAGACACTTCCTTTAGGGTGTGTCCTCAGAACACGAAAAACGGTTAGTCTTATATTTAAGATACCTTAGGTATTATAGACTAACCTAGTAAGTTAGTAAAAACAAGTTTCCAAAGGTCTATAATGCCTCCAAACTGAGGCCGCAGAACTTCGTTTTTCTGATCAGGGCTCGTCACACTAAGGGTTGACATCCTCGTCAAACATTGGGTAAGGAGTACATCGAAACATTTCCTCCCTCATCGGATTCGCTACGCTAATATACATCAGAATACGAAAAAAGAGGGGTTAATTAAGTTGATTCTCGTACTCGATCCGATCGTTACTGACTGGGATTAATTAGTTCTAATATTAGCGGTAACCCATCCACCTACTGACTTCACTCGATGCTGCTTAACAATAGTGATCCGGGAAAAAAGGATACACCAGACGAAATGTAGCTTTGAATAATTGTTTATAATGTGATGGGATTTACACTGGATGATCTTTCGATTTTTAAGGAATTAAAAAACCTATACATCTCATTCGAAGGAAATTGAGCTAATGCGGATAATGAGATGAAGCTTGGCACATATGCTGGTCTTCTATAGATTCTACAGATGCCAAATTTCAAAGTGATCCAATAATTTCATCGAGGCGTTTAATGACGTCATAGAAAAAAATATATGAGAATTGATTTTTGTACATAGTTTAGGAGCAATGATTATAACAGACACACATGCACACCCACATACACAGGCAAGCACACACATACACCCACTCATACAAACAGACAATTTAGTAAAATCCTCTCAAACATTTGAAAGTTTTAGAAAATAGATCCTTAAATTAAGGAATTTTTCGCTTCACACAATATAACTCGGTTATAACTACCAAAAATTAAGTGTTAATGTAAAATAAAGTATCACATTTCAATAAAACTTATATTAGGCTTATTATAATGGAACTGACGAAATTTAAAAAAATGATAATGATAAAATGTATAATTTGATACTACCGAGTTTGCAAAACATAAATAGTTGACACAATATAATTGTGCGAGAGACACCTAAGAAATGTAACAAGCAAAATGCAATGCTACATCTGGGAATTGTTCCATCATTCGACATTCGTCATCATTGATGTCTCGACATAATGTCATGTCCCACTCTGTTTCGTCACGTCTAACTCATCAGCCGCCGACAGAGCCTAAACTCACTCTGCTGATTACTCGAAATGCCTAAGAATATAATGTGAAGTATTCACCAGGGACAAGCGGTGCTCTCTTAACACCATCATATATGGCAAGCAAAACATTTATTTGTATCTCTTGCACATTTATATTGCGTAAAAAACTTTATTAATATTGTTCTAATTTTGTTAAATCAACTTAATTAACATTTTACCGCTTTTAAAAAATTCTCTCTACAGATGTTGACAAACAAATCACAAATTATTTCAATTGAATTTCATAAAAATGTATAGATTTTGATAAAAATTTAGCCATATTTTGTTCAGTTTTGGACTGCAGAAATTGGATCAGATGGCAGTTTAAGACACAAGCTTAATTTGACTGAAGCATATCGTAAAAACTGACATAGTTTGCTTATACAGAGTAAATAGAAAAGCATATTATGTACATTCTAAGAAAAATTTCAGTGAAATTTAGATTTTATTTTAAATTACAGATAAATTCAATCATAACACAAAACCCGCCCCTTAAACATTCAACTCTCATTGCTATTTTTACTTTTTCTCATTTATATCGAAGGTATAAAGGTAAAGTATTGTGTTTGTAAAAAAATCCGAAACCGGGTTGTCACCGGAATCATCCGTTTCAGGTGTTTTAAAGGCCTCCTAAATGGTTTAAACAAAGCTGTTTGTGTGTGCGTGTATAT
>JACMZG010001893.1:2900016-3008678 GCA_018340805.1 Microvelia longipes | reverse complement strand
ACTAAGACTCTCAAAGTAAAGCTAAAATTGGCAAAATCTTTTACATCAAATCTATCAAAAACTGAGAGTATAGCCCGGCTGTGAACCCCGACCTCCGGTGCCGAATCCAGTACTGTACGGCCGCGACTACGGAGGCAGCAGTATAATATATTATCCAAAATTAACTTTGTTTTATAATTTCTTTACACTACCTTAACCCTCAATATGGAAAAAACATACAAAGTCTGCTGGTAATGTAAGTTTAAAAAGAAGGTGAAAGCCATAAGGAATGTTAGTTCTTTACACTCGCTAGAGACACTACCGTACAGGACTATAGATTATTTCTTTCATCCCAGATCCAGCACTAGTGATATTCAAACTTCTGCGCCCGATCAAGGTCTTTGCACAGAGAAATAACACCATAGCATTTTGTACACTTTAATTTCTAAACTTTTTTGTTAAGAAAAAAATAAACTTTATTATTTAACATCATTACGGCCGGATTTTTTTTGTTTGTTTGAGGCGAAACGACGATAAATCAATGTCAAACTATTTACTCCCTAATAATCTTCTCTAACATTCCATAATACGTCTCAAACTATCTACTAATTCATCTCAAACTATCTATCCTCTAATTTATCTGAAATTATGTATCCTCCAATACATTTCAAACTCTCCATTCTCTAATCTATCTTAAAATATTTATCCTTTGATTCATTTCACATTATGTAACCTCAAATTCATCTCGAACCATGCATCCTCTAATCCAGGCCTGGCAAACTACGGCCCGCGGCCACATCGCCCGCGAGCATTTTTATTGGCCCGCGGCAAAATTAAAATGTTTAGAAAAAAGTTAAATAAATTAAAAAATAACAAAAATATTGGTAATAAGCAAATAAATTGTTAATTAAAATTTATTATGAAAAGTTAGATATCAAGATAAGGAAAAGGATGTTACTTTTAACTTTAAAGTTTGGAAAAACAAAAACTATAGATGAGAAACTTGCATAAAGAGCGGTCGCCTTCATATCAATTCTCATTGTCAGATTTGTGAATTCTAATTATTTAGCGAATTTTATTCCCTATATAATAATTAAAAACTATTTTGCCTTCAGTGAATTGCCGAAAAGGATTGATAAAATAAAATCTTATATTTTCATATCGAATACTTTTTTAAATTATTTTACACCTATAATCTAGTGTAAAAATTTGATTCTGAAGACAAAATTTGTCTTCAATTATATTTAAAGATCTGACAAAGATACTCTGTTTAGTGCCCCAATTCTAATTCTTTGAGAATAAATTTGACTTGAGTAAACACAGCGTAACTGCAATTTGTGCGGTTAGCAACTTTTAAAATTTAGGAACGCGGCCCCGAGTGGCGTAAAAAGACTAAGCGGCCCTTTGCTAGAAATGTTTTGCCCAGGCCTGCTCTAATCCATCTCAAATGATGTATTCTCTAATTCATCTATAATTATATAACTTCTAATTCATATCAAATTATGTATCCTCTAATTCATCTCAAAATTTAATGTAACCTTTAATCTATCTCAAATTATGTATTCTCTGTATCTTCTAATTCATCGAAAATAATGTTATCTCTTATTCTTATCAAATGATGTATCCTTTGATTTATCTCAAATCGACCTCTAATACGTCTCAAATAGCGTAAAACATCCTTTAATTATGAATTTGAAATAAATCGCGCGGTAATGTGTGGTGTAATTGAATATGGATGACTATTGTAAAATAGTCGTCTTGAAAGTAACAAAAATTCCAACATTTATTATTGAACTAATAAACTGGATTTGAAAACTTCGATAAAAAGGGAGAGTTTAAAGGAACTAGATGCGATATGAGTCCTCTCCCTAGTTCCACTCTACCACACGTTATGCGGACTTTAACCCTGTGTAACTCAATTCGTATATATCTAAATGGAACTCACAATTTTTTAGTTATATTTAAACATTTGTTTTGCAAATATTAATTCTCAAAATCAAAAGAAACTTTACAAAAATGTATAGAAATACACACACATATAGATAATTACACACCACACACAATATATTAATATAATATATATATAATATATATATATATATATATATAATAATATATAATAAAGAACAGACAAAAAATATGAAACGGAAACTACAAAAACACATTGATTTTAACAGTCTCTTCATATGTTAAAAGGTGCTATAATGTAACTTCGCCCAGGATCCGAAGCTCGTCAGTTCCTGAAATTGACAAAAAAACGAAGAATAATACTATTGTAATACTATTACAATAAACATGGTGAACATTTAAAATAGCCTGATTAACTCAGCTTCGAGTAAGTATCACTGTCAAATTGGTAAATCCCCACAAGTTAACCACTACAAGTTCAAATACATAATTATTTGTTTGGTTATCTGATAACTGAAATGTGTTTTTTCACAGTAACTTTTTAATAATTTTATTTCTTACCATTTTTTTTAAAGAATTTCTGTTTTTAGCATGCTCCGTTATCCAAACACTAATGCATTTTTCAATCTGTTAATTTATGTTATAATTAATTGTTTTTTTTGAAACGTTGATTTTGTTTTATTTCTTCTTCTTTTGTGATATTTTTTTTTAATAAATTCTTTATTTTAACAGAATAAAAATACAATCATAGTATAAGAAATTTAGACCTGCACTTAGATTAATAAATAATCTGTGCTGTGCAGGTTTAATGATTTTGTTTGAATATTTTAAATCAGTTTGCCAAAAGTTATACAAAACTGGATATAAACAAAAAAAATAATCATGAGAAATTGTTTTAAGAATCAATTAATTTTGCAAACTCTATTGAATTGATAAATTTAGAGAATATGATCCGAAATGTTTCAATAAAAAGTAAATCTCTATTGTTTGTGGGAGGCCATGAATTTCTTTGTGTTATCCAGGAGTTGATAAGGGGGTATCTCTTGCTATCTAGGTGAGGGCATGTAACAGGACATGGTCAACGTTGCTGGTCTGGTCACAACTACAAATTTCTGATTGTATGAGATTAAACCTTTTTTAGGTAACTTTTTAATTTACTATGTCCTGTTATAACCATGGTTACCTTATAGCTTCCTTCCATGGCTCTTCCTTTAATCTGCTGTTTACTTTAGGAAAATATTTTCGTCAGTCTACGGGTCGGCCTCTCCCACTCGAGTTGCCAATCGATATGGCTCTTTGTCTACATATATATTGACTCTTGATACGAACCTTACTATACATCAGTTAAATTAGTGTCTGAGCACTATTTTACCGAGTTTGTCAGCTTCTTCGTTACCAATAATTCTTGAATGATACGGTAACATTAAAAAGTTAAAATGGAGCAAACCTTCATATTAATTATTTCATAAATTGTGTCATATCTTTGTAATTCGTGTAATTCTTTTCCGAGTTATCGTTTGGGATACATAAGGACTATTTCCCATTTATAATTAAAAATAAGTTTAATGGTACACCTGCATTCATAATTTCAAATTCATTGTATGGGAAAAATAAAGGTCTGGGGAAAATTACGGGAATGAAGCGATATTGGTATCAAATTGTACAGGATAAGAGAAGACACAGTTTCCAAAATGATCCATAAAATGGTATGCTCCAATTTATTTTGTTTAAAGTTACCGTAAAAAAACACATTTTGATAGATTACTAAAAAAAAAAATAATTAGGTTTATTAACTACCAGTGGTTGGCTTAGTCGGGGTAGATACCAATTTTACCACTATAGCTCTGTACGGAGTTGAGTGCTCAGAGTGATGTACCTGAAATGTACCCTCCTGTACACCCAAACTAAACTCATAAAAATAACTAATTAATGGTTAAACAAGTAATAACAATATTAAGTATATATAAGATAAAACAAATATTAGTTTCAAACTGCTTTACACATCCTAGTACTCGCAAAGCTATTTTAGTTTATTTTCTTTTAAAAATTCACTAAATGAAAAATTCTTTATTTTCATTTAGAGGTACAATAATTAAACATGTACTAACGGTAGTGTACTGTATACTCTTTTGTCGTTACAGCTATAGCCAAACATTTTTGCAGTATTTAGTTTTTTCTCCTAATTTGGGGGCTTCCAAGCTTTGTCTTGAAATTGGGTCTTGGATAGGTTGATACCAGGCTAGAATTATGGTGTAGCCTTTATTCTGATCTTATTTTACAATAATTCTACAATGGGGGCAATGCCCCATTGGTCCTCTTCCTGAATACAACTTAATAAACCAACTAAATGTTTAAGCTACAAAACTGAACCTATACACATAAGGCAACTAACTATCAAATTACAAGAGTAAAGCCGAAGTAAGTTCTTACCGATATTAAGTTTAAAAATTAATTTAATACAAAATTTTTGACTTTTATTTTTTTAGAGTATACCTACATATTTTTTAAAATTTTATTTAATAACGATGTACTTTTACCAATAATTTTATCGCGACCCAACTATAATTGTCTGCGACTTAAGGGTTGAGAATCACTGTTCTAGAGTTGACTGAATCAGTGGCGTAGCCAGGGGGGGGGCTGAGGGGGCTTTAGCCACCCCCGAAATTTTTACATAACCTAAACCCGCAATAAATGTGTGAAAAAAATAAACCCTATAAAAAATATATAAAAAAATAAATTACATAAATATATTTTTAACAATAAACTTTTAATATAAATTCATAATATATAAAAAAATATACATTGAGGATTGAAAGATATAAAAATACATATATATATATATATATATATATATATATAATATATATATATATATATATATATATATATAAATATATAATATATATATTATATATATATATATATATAATATAACAATTTTTAACATTCAGCCTCCCAAATTAAATCCTGGCTACGCCACTGACTGAATAGATGTTGTAATATTCATAGCATAACGGACGTCAATTTTTTGGATTTAGCATAACCGAAAGATCATCTGCAAAATGGAGTTATGAGGCAAAATAATATCTTAAGTCGTAAAATTATTTTGCCTCATACTCTTAGATCGTTTACAAATATAATTAATACTATACGGCCTGATACAGAGCATTGCTGCACTCTAAGATTCACAATACTCACCTCAGTATTGTGACTCTTGGAGTATCTGGCTCCAAGAATCTTAATACTCACCTCAGTATTGTGATTCTTGGAGTATCTGACTCCAAGAATCTCAATACTCACCTCAGGCCACTCTTATTTTCACACATTTATTTCTATTTCACAGGTAAAATTCAAACATCTCCAAAGACACTAAAGTATTAGCTTGAAATTAAAAGATCATGAGGAACAAGCTTTGACAAGTCATAGCTTTTGACTAATTAGACAATAAGGTCCTCTTCCTGTATTTTTTAACGATCACTGAGTTTGATATGTAATGAAGAACAAATCATTTGATATGTATTAGACGTGTTTTTTAAGAGATATTTTTTAACTCTCACTCCCTGATCAACCTCATCAATCAAGTACCTAATATTTTTAAGTTAGGCTAAGCGCTTATGGACATTGATGCATTGCCAAAAAGCATAATCACAGGTAATGCAGGTACCAGAAGATTTAAAAAAATTAAGGCACCAATGAAATGTGTGGCATTTTCAAGATATCATCGATGAAAGTCACTGTAAAAAAGACAATGGCTTATCTTATTGACAATGGCTTAAATACAATGGTTTATATTATTAGGAATATTAATTTACTCAAATAATTTATTATATAATATAGTCAAAAGATATAACTTTATTGTAAAACTGTAAATTAGTGAGAAATAAATTATTTATTTATTTATTATCTTCAACTACCTCGGTCTTATACTTGGATCTTATCAAAATGTTTAAACAACTCATTAAATCAAATGAGTGAACGTTGATTAACAACCATTTTTAGGATGTCTAAGAAGTTTATGACATTTTTGTTTCTTGTTTAATCTATCCGAGTATAGATGTTAAGAACTGCTATAGATAATATTCGGTAAATCAGAAACGTTTTTAATTTAACTGTCGGCACAGAAAAATACAGCCAATCTATTGCAATTTGCAGCCGTCAATCAATATTTACAAACAAACAGATAAAAAATATTCCATAATGCAAATAGTCAGTTCAGTGGCGAGCTGTCGCTCGACACTGCACTAAAATTACTACACTAACTAAAATTAAATAAAAGCAAAAATCACATTGTAAATTCAAATTTAAAAGCAATAAAAACACTTTACAGTCGTGTTTCATGTACAATATCTAACTTAATATGTAAAATAATTGTGTCATGATATGATAAAATTATCACGACAGACCCAATCAAATAAAATAGAATTCTTAAATTTTATTGTGGCTGTAAAGGAAGTAATTTACAGTAAAGTACTTTGCTTTCGCTTTCAAAAATATTTTTTTTTTGAAGATGCAGTATGTTTTAGTAGTGAAATTGGAATTTGCATGAAAAATGAATTCATAGTAGAGAAGAGTGGATGTCACTGACAGTGCAGGTGTGAGAGAGGTGAAATCTAATTAGGCTCAGTTGCATTTCCCTGTTCATGTCGATCCCATCTCGTAATCCAAAATTTCTTATTTGTCAATTACAAAAATCACACTTGAGTATTGAATTCATAATTAGGTGTTACTACAATTGTTTTGCTTTGATACGTATTGTAACGAATTGAAACATTCGTAACTAAACCAAAACTCGTATTCGTAATAGGAAAGCAGAATTGTTGATCTCCTCGAGAACTTGTTATTTACCAGCCTAGCTTAAAGGCGGTAGTTGAGGTTAGAGTATACCTCTTTTTTTATGTAACTATAATTAGATAGATACTCAGAAATTATAAGCCGGATACGCAACCAGTTCTCGAGGAGATCAATAATTCTGCTTTTGTATTACGAATACGAGTTTTGGTTTAGTAACGAATGTTTCAATTCGTCGACAGAGCCTGAACTCACGCTGACCATCAATTAATTCCGAAGAATGTAATATGAAGTATTTACCAGAGACGAAAGGTGCTCTCTTACCGCCATCATGCTGGGCAAGCAAAACATATATCATTTGATACTACCGTGTTTTGCAAAAACATGAATAGTTAACACAATGTAAATGTGCGAGAGACGCCTAGGAAATGTAGGAAGTCTTATACATTGCCACATTGATCGATTGATCGCTACATTTTTCCGTGATTTTTCGAAATTTTTGTTAAGTTATAATAAAAACTAAAGAGAGGAATACCCGAGTTATTAACCGAGCCGAACTGAACAAGTTTCTGGCATAAATACACTGGGTGCTACGATGGTACGAAACACACAAACATATTGAAAGACATAAAACGGATAATTCCGGTTAAGGACTTTTTTGCAAACACAATAATTTTCTTATACAGTGTGCCCCCGTCCCCGGATAGGGTTGCCTATACGAATAAATGACAAAAAATTTCATTTTTTGAAAAAAAGTCATTCTTGATAAAAGCCTCAGCATGTTTTTAAACTACGATTTTTCATATATTTTTTTACGGTAGACTCAAAAACTACAATTTTTGAAAAATGGACGATGAGTAAAGTAGGCTTAATTTTGATTTTTCAAAAAAAAGTATTCTTAATAAAATTGTTTAATTGTCCCCCTGAGACAATTTTTCCATAAAAAAATTTAAAATAAAAATGTTCAAAATTCACCCATTTTCCCCATCAACCAAATTTTGAAAAAATGAAAAGTTATTCAATCTGGATAAATGATGCATCGTTTTAAAGGTCTTGACTAGTGAAACAAAAATGGTAGAATTGTAAACTTCGATTTAAGTAACACTAACTGAGATATTTTAATGAAACGGGAAAGTGTTAATTTTACTTAACTATAAAAAGCTGTCAAAAATAATAAAAAGATTAACAAATACTTTTAATTATATCGACATTGACGTTATCTGGTAGGTATCATGGATGAGTACTTCCAGTGTCTTTGCCCCAAGCTTGTCGTAATTAAAGGTTCTAATAATTGCTCTGGTTACACTAGAAACTCTTTCAAAATATTTATATATTTATAAAGAAGATGTCATTTTCCACATAAACTCAATATTAAGAATATTTAGTGTTTAAATAAAGAACCAGATTTCTATTCTGTTTCCTTATATAACATTACTCGAGGTAATGATTTTGTTAGATTTGATTGGGTCTTCTGAGAGAGGATGGAGCCGCACCTCATCCTAATAGCTGCAGAAGAAGCTGAGACAAACATTATACATAATGCTGAGAACTAGAGGTTTTCTGACAGTGAACCAGAGACGCATGCTTTATTACGCATCAGCTGGTTCTATAATAAGGTTATGAATTAATAATCCATACTTTATTTTAGAATCAGCTGATGCGGAATAAAGCATGCGTCTTTGGTCCACTGTCAGAAAACTCCTATCTCTCAGCATTATGTATAATGTTCTTCTCACTTCTTCTGCAGTCTTGAATATGATCCAATTTTCAAATTAACTAATTTGCGCTCATACGTCTCTGCGATCAATTGTGGCATATAAATACGAGGGAGATACAATGAATGCTACAGGTGGCACACACATAACGCTTTTTATTTTAAAATCATCAATTGACCTTTCGAGCCTAATTTTATTTCGAAATTCCCAATTATATAAGAGTGGCTTATAATAGACACAGATTATCAATAATAAGTTCAGTTTTGCCCTAGTATGCAACTACCTCGTGTTTTCCTGATGCGTGCCCCCACGAGTATGCTAGGCGTTCTGATGTTAGTTTCCAAATACGGTACTTTTAATTTAATATCCCACCAACAGTTTTAAATATTACGTTTGACAAAATGCAAAATATAAGGACTATCTCTTTCCGCCGTTAGAAACTTATTTATACAACCTAGAATAGAAATTATACAAACATTTTCCCCGTAATAATTACGTTTAGGTTTAATTTACTATTTCAATTCCCGTATCGTAGTCATTAATTAAGTTTTTGGGAATTAGAAAATAGGGTAAAAGTTTAAACATAGAGAAATTTAGGTGCGAGGGTTTCGCGACCTCCCTAGGATTAATATCTGGTTGTAGATTTAGAGTACCCCCCGGCGGTAGTACAATTGATCGGTTGTCATGAATGGAATAGTAAGGCAACGCAGCTATTAGGCTTTGCCATATACTCTCTAACCCCGTCCCTATATCACTGTCATGTGACGTCATTCCCCATTCACTCCATATCCCTCGATATCCCAATGTTTAATTCCAATTCATATACATAATAGGTTCATAAACTAGTCTTTACTACGAATTGCTAAATACCTGATTGGAATTTGTTTATAGTTTGGAGGAGATAGAACATAGTAATTTGTTCGAATGTTAAGACAGTGCATGTCCTGTAAGGAATATATTTTTGCGGAGTGGAGCTATCTCCATTTAACCTATTACATACTACAGAAATTTTTAAATAAACTCCATTAACATCGAATTGTATCCTTGTCAATAAGCAAAAGTAGCCTATGCTTGTCACATGTTTCCTATGAAATGATAAGCATTTTTTGTATTCTAAGAATGCGTCCTTTTTTTGATACGAAGTATGAAAACCTCTTGTTTACTATAAGATGACAAACAAGTTTTGACACCAGTACGGTTCGGAGTTGTTTCAATAATTACTAGTACCAAATTTGACTCAAATCCGATGAAATGGATAAATCCCAACAAAAACACTCCATGAATTAAATGCGGCATTGCATCAAATAATATGATATCATAGTTTACACCAAGCCGTTCAATTGTTGTTTTCACAAATCATGGTAGATATAGATGCTTATTTAATATCCGCATCATATGCACACACTAGCCTTACAAAATTTAACAGAAAAGAAATTTCTGTCTTGCCAAGAACGCAGGAGTGAAATTAATTAATCGTGAATTTTTTCCTTATTTTTTTATACTTAGAAGATCATATTTTCTGGCGTTATCAAATAAATTCTATCTTTATCCCAAATGTCAATTTTATAAGATTATTAGTCTAAGTGTTTTATAATCACAATTAGTAAGTGAGTCAGTTAGTCAGTCAGAATCTATAAATGATAAAGAGTTGTTGAATAAATAATAATTTCAAAATTAATGTTTTTCCGATATAACCTTTCTGTTCAGAGATGACTGAACTTTCCCTTTGTTTTTGTATTTTTTATTTGCCCCTACCTTGTCTTTAATTTATTTATATTATTAACTAACTTATTTTGGCATGGCTACTTACGTAATTTTAAGTATTTATTAACTTAATTTGTATATTTGTAATTTATGAATCTCATAACCGTTGTAGTATAGCACTTGTTATCATTCTTTTACGCACTTTCACTTTATTTATCACTTGTGCTTCTTCTGCAACTTGTTCATCACTTTCATCTTTACTTAATTCTTCCATTTACTGTCTCCAGCTCACTTATTTTGTTTAAAACATTTATTCCCACATGTATCATCAGAATGAAAAAACAATGTAACCTGACTATGTGAAACCCTCCATCTGTGTTCAACATTAAACGCACACAGTGCATCTTAGCGCCCTATCTTTATTTGAGATTCCGAACAGTCATTTTATCGATTTATTTACTTAATCGATAGTTCAATCGATTGAATGTATCAATTAGTGTGGAAAAAGGTTTCAAAGAGTAACCACCGAAATCAGCTAATTTGGATCCAATTTATAATTAATTAATTTATTTCTAAATGAACGTAAGCTTTAAATATGTTCAAAATAATTGCCTGGAACTACTGTAAGTAGAATTTTATGTAACCCGTAACCGTGAACACTGTACTCTCTGGAAGCCGAGGAGACGATACGGCGAACGTGCAAGCGAGCTGTTCAGCAGGACAAAAATTGATGTTGTCTAGCTTATACTCCTATTTATTATTATCGGCAGAAATACATCATTTGTTAGTCTGAGGATTCTATCCGTCAATTTCTTCTATAAACTTAACAGCCTTAAGCTGAACTTATCAAACTGATCAGTACTGTTCTGTTCGTTGTATGATAAAGGCCGTTTGTAGTATGTATTCACCTTATTATTTATTTTACCCATTTTTTAGTTACCTGCTGTTCGCTTAGCCATTTACAACTTTGCTTTTAAATAACTTTGTATGCTTATTTACTTTTATGTGCATGTATAAATTTAGCCTTGCCAAAATTCAAATATTTATTAACATAGAATTATTTATATTATTTATTATGCAATATGATGATATTATTATTGTTTTCATACTAATGTTAATTCCCTCTTAGCAACTAAAGCATAAACAATTATTGGTCTACTGGTTTTTACAGTCCTCCCAGCGAACAGCCTTATTTCAGCACTCTTTCAGTGGGTCTTTTACCACCAAGAGACTGAAACACTTTCTGTTAGCAAAATTGTAAGTTTTTAGGTTAATCCAGTTAAAAGATACAAGGGGGTAGAAAATGCTCCGAATTACTTCGAGAAAAGGGTCAATGCCAGCCTTATTTATGAAACTTGCACCTTCTAATCTAAGACTTGGCTCCAGAAATCTTTTTGTGGATGTCAGATTTTTGTGCTAAGTTTTAGTTCTTTTGCCAGAACACAGAGAACGTGCGTGATACAGACACACATGCTCACGTAGACAGCATGACAGAATCCTCATAGAACGTATAAAGTGCCTGAGACAAATGATTATCATGGATACTCTGTTTAGAGCCAACACAATACTTTTCCTTTATACCTACGGTAGAAGACGAGGAAATGTAATAATAAACAAAAAGTAAAAAATATCTACAATGAGCTTAAATCTTATCAGCGATAAGTATTGATTTTCTTGCTATTCAGTATATGTTAAAATAGAGAAAGGGGTTTTCATATGGAGAGGTTATCTTAAATCGAAAAGGTTGTTTAAGGTTGTAAAGCGTCTAATTCCGAGGGATTTATTGCTTGCTAACTTTCACATCGGGGGTTTCCAATAGTCGTCGTACGGCATCAGCACCTGTAAACCCAGCAACAGACATCTATACACCGTCACCTCACAGACTATTACTAGCCTTACAAGCGTGTTCCTGAAAGTAAGGGTCAGTAAGTCCTTCTTCACCTAAATCTTATTCTTTAAATAAAGTGTCTACTTCACAGCCTCAAAAATGCCAGTAAAGAACGATTTTATTGCTAAGGTAATAAAACATTTCTTTTTCGTCCGACGGCAGAAAAAAATTACTTTGCATCTGCTACGCAAATTAATAATTAAAGTAAAATATTTATTTTATTTTATAGACGGCATCCCCAAAATTTTTTTGTAGATTTTGTAGCTTAGGAAATTAATTAATGACGTGCTTCGCTCGTCAATAAAAAAAATCTATAGCAATAAAATCTCATTTTACAGGCTAGTAACGTAATCTACTAATGTCTATGTTTTTACATTGTTTTAAATTTCAGTTTATCTTTTCTATTAATATAAATTGGATTGGACAGATTTTTTTCATTTAAACGTAATGATTCGGAGTTTTCAAACAAAAAATCTTAACTACGCTGCTATTGGATGAAAGGTTTAGTAATATCAATTAGCATTACTATGTAGATTGTAAAAGACAAGGGTAAAGATCCACACGTATGTCGTGTCAATCGTCAGTTTGATGGACTTGGATTTCAAAGAGCAATTAAAGGGGAGCGCCCTGGCAGCAAGTGGCACAGAGATAAGACGTTCAAGAAAACATAATCGTTCTCATGAGTAGAATTGCAACGATGTCTCGGGTCCGAGTCTTGCATGCACGCACATGCCATCGATCTAACATTTCTTTGCATCGCCTCAATATTGCTAACATGTCTATTATTTAATTTATCTAGTGTTAATCGATTTTCAAACAGGAGATATAAGATAATAACTTGCACGTAATAAGTAAATATCATTAGTAAGGAATACTTTATTACATTATATGTTAAGTAACAAGAAAACTGCACATACGTCACTTTATTCATCCGCACATCACCAATTATAATCACGATAAGTACACCTATCGACTGATTTTGTACAAAGTTTCAACCCTCTAGCATAAATACACTGGTTGCTACCACGATAACAAAAACATATATACACACACAAATACAGACAGACAACTTTGTGAAAAACCACATAGGTAAAAACCCGTTTCAAACCTTAAAACGGATAATTCCGGTTACATTCCAGTTTTGGACATTTTTTATATACTTACGGCATAAATGAGGAAAATTAAAAATTAACTAGAACAAAATTTATTTAAACATGCTATGTACATAGTCTATAAGAGCCGGACCTGAAAAAATGTGACTCATTTTCTGCTATTTTTTTTTTTTTAACAACAATTCTTTATTAATACATAAATAAATAGGTATAAATTTCAACAAATAATATACAAAAGATACCTCCTGCTTAGATCAGGAGATCTGTGCTGCAGGAGGGAGTCTAATTGGCTTTATAATTTTGTTTGTATTTGATTCATGCGTTTTTTTTTTTTTTTTTTTTTTTTTGGTTTTTTTTTTGTTTAAAACCAAATGTTCCTGAAAATGTACCTTATATTATGAAGAAAAAAACATAGTCTGCCTATCCAGAGTGAAGCCCTTCATATGATTGCGCATGCTCAACATTTTATAAAATCGCACGAATTTCAGTTTTCTTGAAATAAGTGGTTCCCTGTGGGTCGTGTACAAAATATGAAGAGAACATTTTTTAAAGTTGATAAAATGTTCAACAAAACGAGGGTTTAGTGCTAGCTTACTAAGCATATCTGATACTAATATACTAATTATTCTAATACAATTTATATGTTAACTTAGTTAACAGTTAGTTAACTTAGTTTTGTCAATAAACTTATACAATCTGAATGCTACTTGTGTTTTCTGATTAACACCCTGATATCTTTTCAGACTTAATTAGGCCAGGATTCCTAGTCAAAGGAATCCCCTTATTCTGTGGGGTTCCGGACAGGCCATCCGGTGTGAATTCACCCAAAGCCCCACGGTTAAAGCCAGGTAAATAGGAGTAGAGATGTGAAAGGGAGGGGTGCCAAGTAAAATATGCCATGTTTTAGGTCCTGGCGTCGACTAGAAAGGTCTTAAGAAGTTTAGGACCTTTCTCATCAACGCTTCTTTAAATCTAAAGAGACAATAATTTTATTCTCCTTTTATTATTATACGTATTGGTGAAGAAAATAAGATGACGAATTGCTAATTTTGGATTTAACTTGATAGTAAACTACACAGAGTAAGAAGAAGTTTTATCTGGTTTCTCAAGTGATCAATATGACAGCAGTTAAAAGTAAAAAAGCTTTCTCAAAACCAAAGCAATAAGACTTTGGTCGTTTCTAGACGGAAATCTGTTTTAATAAAGTTCCTAATCGTTATCCTTATACAAGAACGACCCTCATAAATAGACCCAAATAAACACCTGAGCCATCAAACACCCCTCTCTGCGACCTTTATTTCAAAAATCTTATTTTAGGCCAAGACGTATTCTTACGTGTTTATTGGTTTTGATTCGAAAAAAGAGATTAAACAAAACAACTCGTCTGTTATTACACCGTTTTTCTCAGTTCTCAATTAAATACTTACGACTTTTTTCCTCACTCTCTTTGGATTTTAGGAATGTGTTCTTTTTATTCGTTGTTTTAACTCACAAGCAGTAAAATAAAACCAAAAGTTAATGCTCTTCAATATAACTGAGGTACTGTCGACTGTCTGTGATATGCTGAGGTATTGTTGACGAATCAAATCTTCAATGTTAACTTTGTTTAATCTGGTAGTAAAATAATATGGGTCGCAGATTATCCTAATAAATATTTTTAGTGTACAAGACGACAAAAATCGGGTACGGGGTACCTCGGAACTTTTCCCTCATCACATCGGATTCTCTACGCTTATCCTCCATGCTTCAGACTCGCTTCGCTCGTCTTCAGGATATACAATTCGCCAAATATATACTGCAACATGTCTTCAGACTCGCTTCGCTCGTCCTCAGATAGTAAATGCATCCGCAACATTCGAATAGCGAACATAGCGAGCACCCATACAGTACTGACCACGCTCAATGCTGCTTAATTTTTATGATCCTACAAAAATCATGGATATACTTGTCGCATTGAAACGAAACTTAGTGTACTTATTTTTTTAGTACAGGTATACACTTGTACTACATTTAGGTTTAATTGAATGATTTTCTGATTTTTTACAATTTTTAAAAGAACGTACACAAGTCATTCGATAAAAATTGTACTAATGCTGATGATGAGATGAAACTAGGCATATATATTAGTCTTATATATATAGCCACATGTGTACCAAATCTCATAATTTTCGTGTTTTTTTTTTTTAAATTATAGCTGGTTAATGACGTCAAAAACAAATTATTTTCCGAATAGCACAACTACAGCGGTAGACTGATTTTTGTACGAAGTTTCAACTTTTGAGTATAAATACACTAGGAGCTAAGATGATAACAGACACACACATACAGACAGACAACTTTGTAAAAACCTCTCAGGAGGCCCTAAAAACACCTGAAACGAATAATTCCGGTTTTATCCCGGTTTCGGATGTTTTTGCAAACACAATACTTATCCTTATTTATACCTACGGTATATATAAGGATTAGTAAAAATGTATTTGGAGGATTTGATGGTAATTCTATTTTACTTTCTAAATTCGACTAGCAGAGGTTTGCTTGGTCGACATTTCTACTGAGATTGGCTTTTACATTTTTACAAAAATTTCCGTCATCCGAACAAGCTCATAAACGTCGTTTTCTGATAACCGCATACGAAATGTCGATGTACTAAATTAAATAGAATAAAATACTTGTCTGAAACTATCTTCAAAATTAATTATTTCAAAGAAATGTTATAAGTTTTCTTCGGCTTGGGAATGTTGGAAGTTATAGTTAGGTTTGAAGTTATTTAGGGTCAGGAAGGGCTATATACAGTAAAGAAATAAAAACACAAAAAGATGAAGGGCGGACCCTTTTTATATTTTATAAGTTACTTCGAACGATTTAATTACCTCAGCGCTTGACAAAGGGAAAAAGTATTAAAAACGTTTTCCCCAGTTTAAACTGACGAAGGAGTTTTCTAAGAGTCTATTCGTCTTAAAGTATGAATTTCCATCGGTCTTTATGTACGAGTTAAGTCCGAAGCGTAGGAGAAAAGAACTGGACGTAGACGAGACTTAAAAAACCATCCAATTAGCTCTGGTCAAAGTCTTTTTTAATTAGTAAAGTTTATTCTTTTGTCGGTTTTTCCGTTATGACCTATCAGGTAAAAAATTTAATTGGGTAGCTCTTTTTTTTTACGTTAGAAATAAAAACTCTTAAAAAAGCGAAACATCTTTTTGACACACAAGCTTCCTGTATTTGCGTAATTTACTCTTTTTTTACAAAAAAAAGTTGTTTTTAGCCTCTTTACTATTTAGTGCGAATCAAGAAAACTTGGGGACAACTTGAGAATTAGCTCTTAAAGATTTTTTTTTTATTTTCAAATCACAAAAAATCAAGAATGGAATAGCTAATTAAAACTTTTTACTCTTTCCATTTTTCCTACCTTTAAGAAGACTGATTCTTGATTCTTTTTAAATAATCCAAGTTATACTTACAATTCAATGATATTAATTAAGTTCGATTTAAAAAAAAATCTAAATGAATAAAAGTTATTTTTTAAGTTGAACTCGATGAGCTTTGTAATAAAAGAGAAATTAAAAAGGTAATTTCAAAATAACCCTTTTAAGGGAAGAGATGTAGGTTAGTTGGATCAACTTGATGAGAGTTTAGAAAGAGTTTCCAGTTCATTTAGTTCGAATAAGATTGGAATAAATACTTGCTTTTTCTTTTTAGTTCAACTTGGGAGGCATTTATTAAAGTACTCATACGGTGCTGTATCGTAGTGTCGACATGACGATGTCGACACTATAATACGTCGACACTTTTCTGTGACTTTTCACTTACACCCCTGTTCTGAATTTACGTAAGATTGACTCCTATATTAGTGTCGAGGCTTTGTTGTGTTGGTGCTCCGTAGGGACTGGAAATGTTTATTTTTTATATTTTCACCCTGGCAGGATTCTACGTTGTATCGACACGTCGATGTTTCGATACGACGTAACATCGACTCATGATTCAGTTAAAGTGTCGAGGTTATGAAGTGTCGATACAAACGAATATTGAGACCACGAAGGTGTCGACGTTATTTAGTGTCGAGACATCGTGATGTCGAGACTACGTGAGAACTTGCCACCGTCTGTCGATGTTATGCAGTGTCGAGACTACGTGAGAACTTGCCACCGTCTGTCGATGTTATGTAGTGTCGAGACTACGTGAGAACTTGCCACCGTCTGTCGATGTTATGTAGTGTCGAGACTACGTGAGAACTTGCCACCGTCTGTCGATGTTATGTAGTGTGTAGACTATCACATGTCAAGACATCGTTAAACCATGTCATGTGTCGATATAACGACGAGTTTGTACAGGACAGAGAGTTGGTCAACATAACCTTGTAATGATTCTGCGTAAGATCAACACATGTGTCGACGATACGTAGAGTCGAAATATCGACGTGCCAACCCCGGGGGTGACCCAACTTATATTAAGAATATTGATGATTTTGGGTAGGAGTGTTAATAAATCGATAGACTTTGTTCCGATTAATATAGAAACAGCCCCGTAGCAAGTCAAAACCTGCAAGGGGTCGAAACCCATTTCAGAGGCGATGTTTCTCACACCTATAAGGGACTTATAAAATCTACTTTGTCATAGGGACCACATTTTTTTCTGGGAGTGAAGCCGCTATCTTGCCTTGCTCTGCCTATGGACCTGATAATTAATTAATTACATTAAATGTTATCATTTAGATCTTTTTTCAGTATGTAGATTTTTTTTTGGTATACGGAGTGGACCAAAACTCTCCCCTCTTAAATTTTATATCATTTGACCAAACTTATTGAAACTTGCGGTATTTTTTGTACGTAGGGAACTTCTCGATGTTAACCCTCTACCAAAAAAAGTTCTCTATGTAAAAAAAAGTGTACCCAAATTTCATTCATTTATGTCTAACGGTTCCAAAATTTAGAGGGGCTGGAGACTTTTGGTTCACCCTGTAAGTACATACTCAGAGCAATAGCTCTCTAAAAGTATTGAAAGAGGTCAGGTTGTTTTTAGAGTATCACATTGAGGTCCGGGTAGAGACCCCAAATCAAGGAGACTAATATTTAGAGGAAGGATACGAATGCACTTATTATTCTGGGTAGCGTGGTATTCATAATTCATCGAAAATATTTCATTATTTTTGTAACATTTTGTCTTAAATTAAGTAAAAAGAATTTAAAATAAGTTGTAGTTATTATCTATCCCACATATTCTTTAAATATCTGTGATGTATAAGGTTATTTAATGTGACTTTATTGAAAAACGCCCGCCGTTTGTCTCCGTTAAGAGTTGTAGAGGGATGAGGAGTCTCTAGTCTCCCTTAAGAGAGACCTAGTAGGAGTAAGTACCGTTGTTGTACTCACTGGAAACTGTCTCACTTCAAGACCCCTTATCACTGTGTTATTCTACCTAAGTACTCCCTCTAAGTATTAGTCTCTTTGCCCCAAATGTACATAGTCCAAGAGCCGGACCTGACAAAATGTGACATTTTTTTCTACTTCAAATCACTTTTTTCTGAAAATATACCTTAAGTTATGAAGAAAAAACATAGTCTGCCTATCCAGAGTGAATCCCTTCATATGATTGCGCATGCTTAACATTTTATAAAACCGCACGAATTTCAGTTTTCTTGAAATAAGTGGTTCCCTGTGCGTCGTATGCAAATCATGCAGAAATAATTTATTAAAGCTAATAAAACTTGCTATAAAACGAGTGTTTTTTCGTCAAAATCGGATTACTACAACCAAAGTTATGGCTCTTTCAAAAACACCAAAAAATAACAACTAAATGGCTCTTGGACTAACAACTAATAAGTCAAAGAGCCGCTGGAGAGCATAGTTCAGAACTAGTCAAGAAAGACTGGCCCAAGTCGCTAAATATGATTGACACGCCACTATAAGGCTTAGGATTTCATATTTCATATACTATTTACATTTTCGGGATGGACAATATTCATTATACTCCAACCTTTAAAACAACAGGCAGCAACACTTTCCTATAATTACAATTAATTCCTACCTTATTCCGAAGATAAATAATTATTCCCGTTAAACTAGAACTTAAGTAGTAACAAGGGGATACGATAGTCTACGCAAACAGTCTACCTCGGCGGCACCCTCATCGTCCTCAAAACCTTTAATAAGCCCCAAAACCTAAAAATAGTGATTTTAAAGCAAATAAATGATTAAAAACAGGTAAGTGTGGATGGCAGATGGAACATTAGCTGGAAGGAGTGCGTGCAAGCTGAAACTAAATGACAGATTCCTAGTTAGATGTAAGCGATAACCAAGGGTAGCTTCGCATGTCTCTATTAGAATCCCTCCTCTTTAATAATCATTAAATATGGTATAAAGTCCGGAGGTATCTGTCTCCATAACAGAACCGCTGATCTGAAAGATAAGCTATCCATTCGCGTACATCGATTTCTTTTTTGTTGCGGCCCTATCTTTATCTTTTTTAAAACCCTTATTTAACTCTTTTTTACATTTATTAGCTTTAGAAGACAAATGCTACTGACTAGAAGGCTGTATTGATTAATAATCGATTGGTTTCATGAAGCGATGCAAAGCTGAAGTAAAATACACTGATATAATCTTTTGTTGAAAGTAAATAAGGACATGAATATATTTAACTACGTCACGAATGGAAACCTATAAGTTGTTGACTGTTTACATAAAAATATAATATTATGCTACTAGGCTGTGA
Source organism: Microvelia longipes (assembly GCA_018340805.1). Taxonomy (NCBI): domain Eukaryota; kingdom Metazoa; phylum Arthropoda; class Insecta; order Hemiptera; family Veliidae; genus Microvelia; species Microvelia longipes. Next base: position 2,988,876 of record JACMZG010001893.1, on the reverse strand, counting down.
AGTGAGTTTTTTTCTTATCCGCTATAATTATTATTAATGCTGTGCGAAGTGAGATAATTTTATGTTATAATGTATTAAGTTTATATTTGAGGTAGGTAAAACACATTTACGTATATTTACATATAGACATTATTACTAGAGGGGCTTTTTTGGTTAAATTTTGAAACATCGAAAAAGTAACTTGACCATCTTCGCTTATAAATATAACCAAATAATCATTACAAAATTACAGTAACTTATATATTAAAACGTTAAAAATACAAATCAAAACACAAACAATGTGCGGGAAACATAATAAAAACAAATATAAATAAATGGTTGCATCAATTATTTCACAGAATTAAATACAAAATTTTTAAACTAGCACGTACAAAATAATGTTGGCGAACACGATAAAAAGTAAATGTCACTTCTAATTATTAGGGTTTTTAAAAAATAGAACTCTAAAAAGGTAAATCCTAGAGGGATCATACGCAGTTATTCCAATTCTAACTATTTTTATATTTTGAGTCATTTATCAGCTGATCACAACAATGTCTGAATTTTATTACATTGGTTAGTGTAGGAGTTTTCCTACTGTTTTCCTACTCATTGTAACAGAGTAACAATTACAATAGTTTAATGTTTAGCTTACTTTATCAACATAAGAAGTGCAGTAAACAGTTTTAACCTGGTGGCTCCTGAAGAGTACATGCACAAAAGAGATGCAGGGCTATTGGAACAATTTTGGGCCGATCTACCAGAATTGTAGATGGATGACAGAACTGGTACCGGGCCACAAGGATTGTAATAACTAATGGAACTATTGTTAAGCTTTACCTTGAAATCTATGATGCATGCCTGCCGAGACCGCTCCGGGGTGGCAAGGCCATAATACTGGTTTTCCCATTAACTATTTCAACAACTGTGAGATTGCCGCACACAAGTACAAAAAAGAGCACGGAAATGGTTGGAAATATGTTTTTCTTCTTATTCTTGACTCAGGAGGGGTTTTCAATCAAGGTTACCAACAAGACAAGAAATATTAGTTACAGATTTGCAAATCGGAGGCAGCTAAACTTAGACCCAACTATACAGCAATAAACTAAAAATAACTTCCATGACTATCTTAAACCCTAATGTCCGTTAAAGAAACTACCCGTAGTCTAATATTAGGAATTTAGTAATCTTTGCAAGGGATATTGCATTGTCGAAGGGAGTTTAATTGGTTTGCTTAGATTGAAAGGGTAAACTGTGATTAGTAAAGTTTAAATCTGAGTAATCCCTCTATTATGTCTTGTAGGGACACCTTGGACTTATCCTAAGATTACAAACAGTTTCACCAACTTTTCAGTTAGCTTTAATTTCATTTTGTCTGCTGTTAATAGTTCCCACTCACTGGAGTAGTGGTATCGTCTTCGCCTACAACACTCGAAGTTTTGAGATCGAAACTTGGACTGTAATTTTAGTTTTTATGATTTAAAGTGAGTTTTTTTTAATATACAGGTTAGATCAACAGGCTTAACCCCTTGCTATTAGTCTCCGCCTACAACACTCAAAGTTTTGGAATCGAAACCCGATTGACATAATAAATAATAACAAAAAACAGTCACATGGTTGCTAACAAATAATTAATTAAAAGCTAAACTTAAAAAAAAATCAAGTAAAATAGTGCAATCATAATCAATAACATTTAGCTATAAAGATGTATTTAATTTAAGAGGGCCTTACCCCAACTAAGGAGTTTTTAATTGTAGATCTTTGTTTAGACCTTAATGTAATTCAACAACATTGTTACCTTTTTTGTTTTTAATGGAATCATTTGTCTGTTACTCTAGTTGTTGTCCAAACAAATATTTGTTAGCAACCATGTAACTGTTTTTGTTATTATTTATTATGTTAGGCCTTGAGAAAGGTAAAATTATATCGAAAGCTTGGCAAAATTAGTTTTATTTATTATTTTGAACATATTCCTCCTCAAAAGCTTCAATTAGTCGACCTAAACCTAAGGGGGAACAAAGAAGAATAATGTCGTAAATTTTTATTGTAGACTAAGAGTATCTGGGTATTCGTGATGAGACAAAGTATAAACTTAGTTCCTGACTTGCTCTATTAAGACCAAGATATGAAGTTGAGATGGATGTAAGACCGTGGGAATTATCGAATCCGTTCTCTTCAGATAGTATCGACTTGGCCTCGTCTCCTAGATTGACTTACACCTAATGGCATACTTTATTTAATTAAAACTGTTTTAGTTATAGGAGTGCGGCAGGGAGTACCTACACTTTTAGAGTAAAGACAATAAAATCTTTATTAAACTGTCAGTCATTTTGTTTTTATTAAGAATGCTAAGAAAAGATGAGTATAGAAGGAAAAAGAAAAAGAAGTTAAAATGTTTATATTTCTTCCCTATATTATAAAATAGGAGAGAAAATTATTGTAGTAAGAGCAAATAAGACATTAGCTTCTATAAAACGAATATATTTCAAGCTATAATTATTTCAATCGAAAAATCAGCTATACCGTCGATACTTGCTGTTGGATATAAATATCCAACAGCAAGTATCGACGTTAGCTGATTCTTCGATTACTTCTTCAACTTGCGGTATATACAACCTTTTTAATTTTATAATTATTTCCTTCCTATTCTGGTCATCTTCAGGCTTTAACAATCTAATCACACAGGTGTCACAATAAGAAAGATCTTTCTCTTTACAACAAATATCAGTCAATTAATTTTTCTTTCAGTCTACAGATGCAGGTTAATTTTCTTTGTGCATACAATACAAGTCAAACTGTGTTGAATATAATGTAATAAAAAAAATAAAATAAAATAAAATGTAATATTAAGTCTTGATTGGAATGACAGGTTATATTTTAGGGAAAATTTTTAAATGCGTCAAAAACGTTTCCTTTCAAAATCTTTTGAACTTTTGATCTGAAATTATATCAAGATTACTCTTCAAGTATTTTCCTAAAAAGTTTCTAACGTTCTTTCCTAAAACATATATTTTTAGCAAGTTCTTTATTGGATTAATAAAGAAATTTTATTGACTTAAAATCATTTTCATAATTTTCTGATCCCTACTTTATAACGGATAAAGTTCTGGTTTTCACCCAATATTTTCTTTTCTCGTGAGCTTTTTAAGATGCCTTAATACCGAGTAAAAATAAAATAAAATGCCCATTGTAAGGCCTTTCGGCCCATCAGGGTGTTCACCCAGCGGGAACAATCTCAGGTGGGTTGCAACTACTATCCTTTAAAAAATAATTAAACGGACCTCCGGTGCTAGTATAAAATTCTAATAAAAATATGAAGTTCCACAAGATGAAATGTAGCACAAAATAATTGTTTAATCCATCTTTTTTTAAGGGTATATCATAATTCATATCCATTATTTAAAAGCATTAATTATATCTTCCTTTGACTTACCTGCATAAGTTAAGGCTTGCTCAATCGTATTGTATTGTCATGGGGTCAGAAATGTTCCTTAATGCGTCATCCCCTTTATTCAAGATCCTTGGCCACTGCATCTATGAATGAATGGATTCTTCATATACATTGACGCGGTCACCACCGGAAGACCTAAATATTCATAAAAGAAAATAATAAACAATACCAATAAAATATTTTATAAAAATAATAATAATCCTAAGGTATAAATTATTATCACGGAGTGGCCATCAGTATACTTTATCTCTAATTATACTTTTTTCTCTGTTTGTTTGTTATCGTAGAAAATCATAGATATTAGGTTTGTGTTAGTAAGGCATTTATCTAGGGCGGGTCATGCAACCGCTTATCCACGAATATTCAACATTATCTCTTTAATAATTCATAGTTAAGAGCCTCGCCTTACGTGCTACTAAAGCCTACAAACCATCTCGATTTTCTTTTTAAAAACTTAATGTCCCCAAACAAATGACTCGAATTTATAACTTATCTTATTATTTTAATAAGAATATCTTTAGATGATAATGGTAGTAATATTTTAAGGAAACGTAAAAAAATTGGTTACATCAATAATTCTATTTTAAGGCTAATTCATCATGATGATGATAATAGGCTGTTATAGGAAGAACAAAAAGATTTAATCATTATTATATTAATATTGAATTCTTATACTGCAGATACCTTAAAGTTCATGACAACTGCTTTAGGGTCTCAATCACAATCTAATATCCAATTTTAAACTCTTTAGAACAAATAAGGCAAAATGACAAGGATAAATGTCTGGCAATTCTAGAGGACAGCAAGAGGAGGATTATCACTCCTGGTTTAAAATTAGACCCCCCCCCTGTAAAAAATCAGGCACGGGGTACCTCAGAATACTTCCTACGCTCATCATCACCATTTCGGACTCGCTTCGTTCGTGCTCAGAATATGGAAATCACCTAATATAATAATTCAGTACGTCTTTGGACTTACTTTCCTCGTTCTCAAGAAGTAAAAACCTTTAATACCCAGCGAACACTCATCCAGGTACTGATATTGCTCGATGCTGCTTAACATTAGTAACCAACAAAAAACGGACATATAATAGCCGTTTTGAAATGAAACTTCGTAAACCTATTTATTACATAAAGGGAAACACTTGAATCCAATTTCAATCCAACTAGATTATTTTTTAATTTTTAATATTTTTTTTTAAAAAACGTACACTTGTCATTTTAAAAAAATTGAACTTATGTTGATAAGGAGATGAAACTTATCACACATTTTGTTCTCATATATGACAACATGCGTGTTTAAACTTCAAAAACGATCCAAACATCTTTCTGCGTTTTATGAAATTTTAAAATTCTTTAAGATTTTAAAACTTTTTAACAGTTAAAGACGTCATAAAAATATTAGAAATTTCAAGACCTAAAAATGGATTTTCGTATCAAGTTTCAGCTGTTTAGCATAAACACACAGCAGCTACGGTTATAGGACATACAAAGTGTGCACTATACATAAGCATGCAACTAACTCGCTGTTTGAAAACTGTGCACTACTTACTAAATTGCATAGCAAGATCAATAACAAAGCCCATTGATGATAATCAAGAGTAAGGATTAATTACAAGCATGAGGGAAAGAGAAACTCATCGGGACAAAGTCGAAGGTCATTTCGACTTTGTTGAAGTACTTAGCCAATCCTATTTCTTGGGATACTGAATGAAATCTCCTTATATAACTGGGTCAATAAATAAAAAAACCAGTATTTCATAAATAACTACTCCCAAGAAGAACTGATACATACACTCAGGATGACCGTAGAGGAGAACAAACCTACAGAAAACTCGTCGGCCAAACCTCGACGGACTACAAAGGTAAAGAGATACGGGCTATCGGACTCATTCGGAGGCAACTATGACAATCTATCGTAAACTATTATTAAGAGAATCTCTTGGAAGTAACGAAGACATAAATATCAGGATGTTTGGTAATAATCAATGAGGAGAATATAAATTACAGTTACTAGACCCTCAACAAGCTAGAAGGACTGGAAACCCCCTAGAAGCATTAATTACAAACTCCTTAAATAAAAATGTCAAAACAATCATAAACATATATCCAGTGTAACACTGTAAAAACATTTTTGTCTCATTGTAAGTGGAATTTTCTGACCAAAATCATCACTAATGACTACCAACAGCAATAAAAAATTGTTTAAGTCATTGTAACAAATAGAAAGTTTTTGTATGTTGCAGAAAAGCTAACAATCAACTGGAGTTCATAGCATCTATCCATATCTGCTCACGGTTGGAAGGTTTCACATATTAGGATGAATAAAAGACCATAGACTTAAACCAAAAGGGGTCATGGACCTAAGAAATTAGGATCTGATGATAAATTCTTAATGTAATGAATTTTTAATCTGTGTTAATTTTTTTCTTCTTTTGCGATTCCCCAATTTAGTCACTTTGTCAAACTGAAGTATCGAAATATCAAGTTAGGTGATAATCGATCGAGCAAACACCGATTCCAATAATAGTACTTAAAAAACCAATCTAAAACAACTTAAGTACTTTGTAATCGTGGTTTTCCAAAATAAGACCAATCGATTTTTCCTTTATATCTTATCTCAATTTGTTATAATATAATATTAAAAGAGCATTATTTCAAAAAATGAGAGCTTGGATTATACAGTATTGATAAGAGTTACATACACCTATGAAGAAAACATATGCGACATTCATGTTAGCTCTAGAGCCATATGTTTTCACACAAACCCTATAGGAAGAGCACTTAACGGTGTACAAACTCAACTTCCCTTATCATTAAGATAAAAGATTAGACGCGTTGTTTACCTGTCGTTATTGATCCAAATATCGTTATAGCTTAAATAGAGATAATGGAAATCCGTCGATAAGTTGTATTTATGATTACTAATTCTCCATCAAATACATTGTTATTTTTGCTGATTCTATTCTATAAAATTGAGTTTTTAATGCTGTTATATTTTTAATAATCTTATACCTAAAATTGAGTTTTTAATGCTGTTATTTTTTTTTAATAATCATATATCTTATATCTAAAATTGAGTTTTAATGCTATTATTCTTTTAATAATCATATATCTTATATCTAAGATGGAGTTTTTAATGCTGTTATTTTTTAATAATCATATATCTTATCTCTAAGATTGAGTTTTTAATGCTGTTTTTTTTTAATAATCTTATATCTTAAATCAAATTTTTAATGCTGTTATTTTTTAATAATCATATATCTTATTTCTAAGATTGAGTTTTCAATGCTGTTATTTTTTAATAATCATATATCTTATCTCTAAGATGAGTTTTTAATGCTGTTTTTTTAAGAATCTTATATCTTAGATCAAATTTTTAATGCTGTTATATTTTTAATAATCTTATATCTAAAATTAAGTTTTTAAGGCTATTATTTTTTAAAATAAACTTATATAAACACTAGACAAAGCGAAATCAATGAATTATATACGAAATTTACCTCCTTTCATAAAATTAAAAAAACTTAAAGATACTTAAACATGATTTATTACAACGCTTTCCAAAATAAAGCTGCAGTGCAGCAAGATGACCACTTGGGTTCTAAAGTTAAGCCAGGAATCCTGACGCTCGCGCTAAACATGTTGCGAGATCGAGCAAATGGTCGATATGCTTCAACCACTGCATAATTATCTGTGACCTTTTATCTATTTCAATTTATTGTTTTATTTTTATTATTTACTTGTATTGATAGTGTGTTGTATTATTGTTTATTTTATTTAATTTTTTAGACATTTTAAACACTATTTTCGCCACTTTTAATAACTGTTATCGATATTTATAAAAATATAACCAAACACGGTTATTTTACTGAACCTTCGTTGCAAAAAAAGGTAAGCGAGATTATAGCAGCGGTTGAAGGATCGATCATAAGCACATGAAGCAGCTTCATTTTGGAATGTGTTGTTATTAAGCTAAACCTCTATAAACACGGAGTCCCTTGAGTGGCAACGCAAGAAGAAGGACAATGGGGGATAATAGGTTTTTGGTTTCTAAGGTGTTAAAATAAAATAAATTTGATTTCTATTTAATTCCTTTGTGTATCAAATTATTTCTTCCTTGGTCGATAAAGATAACGTAAATCGTTTAATGCTATTACACTTAGTGTCATAAGGCACTGTAGAAAGAAGGAAATTGACAAATATTACGTTACTGTTTGGTTTGTATAATTGTATAGCAACTAGATCCGATAAAAAAGCAATATCTTTTTTGACCATTATGTTATCTATAAAAAGGTTTTTTTCTTCAGGTTATAAACATGACAGTAAGATCAACGTGGAGGCTATTAATGACCACAAAAAGTATTCTAACACATGACTTCTTTTTCGTAAAAAAAAGTCGATTTTAGGTAACGAGCTAACCATTAGAAAGAGATAAATGTCACCTGATATCGGACATTACGTCCTAAGGAAATTTCGACTTTATAAAGCATTAGGAAAGAGTGGCTCAGACACGCGATGATTAGGCGAGGTTTTGACATTAGCAGCCCATATCCCACAGCGCTTTCCTAGTAGAAACGTCAAAACACTTTACCTTATTATATTCACGGGAAAGAGGATCGCCCTTTCTTAGCAAGTTGACACGATAACACGTGTTGAATGCGCTGTTTCTCATTTCCAGAGACATTTTAAAGACATTAAGACGTGGCAACAGGTTCTTCTATTTATCTAATAAAACTTAAAAATTTTTAAAGTTATATCTACCTTTAAGTAGGGTGTCATTTTTTATGAGTTATTAAGCTCATAAGTCGTACTTAAAAATAGTTCTTAGTCGATGCATCCGGTTAATGTAATCAAAAAGTTGAAATAACTGTGGTAAACTTCTAGAAAATCAATAATAGTCAACAAACCACCAAATTTAAAGTGAGATGTTGATTCCTATATTTTTTTGGTCTTTGGTGAAGAGGCCCATCTTTGCCGCTCCGCGGCGTTGGTGCTGTGGCCATTCGCTGTGGCCATTTATTAAAAACCACGACTGGTTTTTATTCAACGGAAACAACATCCTACTAGAAATTATTTGTTTGCCTACGTTATTTAGTAGTTGTTTTTCCTTGGTACAGTAAAGTGGTCTGACTCTAGATCAATTTTACTACTACTCTATTTTACTACCTCCAAAAATTTATATACATATACATATATATATATATATATATATATATATATATATATATATATATATATATATATTATATATATATATATTACTCAATTTTTTCTGAAACAATATGAAGAAATCATAAATAAAAATTAAATAACCACGATATTTCGGGTGTGAGTACCAGTCTCCAAGAGGGGACACTGAAAATAAGAAAGAAAGATTTGTGATGAATATTGGTTCTAAGAGTGTAGGGAATAGAATTGTTAGGTAAAAGAAGTGGGGTAATTGAGCACTCAGTCAGCATATGCAAGTCCTAATTCTCTATCACACGTATGCAAGAAATAAAACTAAAATATATAAGAAAAAAAAAAGAAAAAAATTGCTAAAACGTAAAAAATAAGAAAAATATAATAAAAATTAAATAATTGAAAAGATGAGCTCAAAACATATAAACAAAATACAAATTAAAAGTATTAGATACAAGAAAGACTGTACAAAAAAATTAATAAGATTATAAAATTATTTATTACAAATAAGGGTATATATATATATATTATATATATAATATATATATATATATATATATATATATATATATATATATATATATATATATATATAGGTGTGTGTGTTTTGTGTGTGTGTGGTGTGTGTGTATGTGTGTGTGTGTGTGTGTGTGTAAATGTATGTATGTATGTGTGTGTATATAAATCTCACAAAACCAATTGTTTAGAGATAAAAAATACTGCCGGGTTCGGTCCCGGTATGCCACCTATCCCGTTAGCTAATTTGTTTAAAACAAAGGTCAAAAAATAAATTAAAGAACATAGGTAAGGTATGTTTAAATTTTTTTATAAATTTTTTTTTTTTTTGTAGATGCAAAATATTTAAAATATCTATTTGTGTCGCATTAATTATGCGTAATTAAATTATATGAATCACTTACGTGACTAACCCATTTACGACAAAGGTATTGTATAATTAATTAATGGTGAGCCAATTACATAATACTATGGATTAAGGCTCGGAGTACAACCTAGGAAGCAAATGCCGTAGACAAGCTGTGTATACTGTTAGGGAGCTCGGATAGTACCTCACTGAAAACCTACAGACACTCTAAGTGAGCTAATGATGTGTCAGTGGTAGTTGGACATTGCTAGAAGACGCGTGTGTTGTAGTTTTCCTTAAGGGTGTGGTTCTATTTTCTTAATTCTTGTGTGATTTCCCCAAAAAATACTTTTACTTAATTAAGTTAAAAACATTTTCATTCAGATGAGTGAGAGCTTCTTTACTTAACCTTATATGTTTACATTTGTTTCTTTATATACTAGGTGGTGTTATGTGTAGCTAATATAATCTTGTCTTTAGCTAATAACATCTAATTGAGATAACGTCATAATAACTAACAAATATTTTTATACCTTCTCGTCTGCGAAATTTTATAAAGCATGATATTATCTAACAAGGATCACAATTTCTCCATGATATCATCCTACAGGGATCACCATTTCTCAATCATATCCTACAGATACCACCATTCGTCCCAGATATCATCCAACAGAGATCACCAATTCATTATAGTATTCTACAAAGATCAACAGTCCTTCGTGATACTATCCTATAAAGATCCCCTTTCCTTAAAAGTACCCTACAGGGATTACCATTTCTTCTTAATATTATTTTACAGAGATCATTATTCCGCCATGATATTATAATATAAATAATCACACGTTCAGGACTACGTGGGCAAAATTCAAATATTTTTCAGCGTTTTATGAAGTTTTAAAATGTTTGCTGAGTCATTAATAACGGTTAATGATGTCATAAAAACATTTTAAGTAAAATCAATAGTGGCATGAGTCTAATTTTTAAAACTCTGCTGAAATGTCCAATTTTGATGCGGTTTTGCTTTTTGACCGTTTCACGTCATTGTTTTTAGAGCATTTGCAAATAAGAAAAACTTCCTTATTACTAGATTTTAAAACAAAGAATTCTGCCTCAGCAAGTAGGTGAAGACAGTGCAACCTCGAAATCGAATTTTTCCTAAAAAGTGTTTTGACCAGAAACCATCCTCGAAGGCTGCATCTCGCTATCTCTGTTAATTTTTGAGAAAAATATGGAGAGATATTCTGGTGATCCGCCCTGTATACCTACGGTATAAATGAAGAGAAATAAAAACAAAGACTATGACTTAGGGCAGCACTGCCGACATCTTTTTCGGATTGCCCGTACCGTTTCTAATTGCCATGGAGTTTTTAAATTTGGAACAGATACCAAAAAAATATAACATATAAACCAGTGTTTCTTCGAAACTCACTTTCGCCCTTCGTTTAAAATCTAACGTAAATGAACGCAGATCATCATATAGACTTGAATCATCTGTAAACTAAATTTGGTTCGACTATGATGAAAATTGTGGCCATAATAATAATAATAATTCCCGTTTAGAGTCTTCCGGCTCATTAGAGAATAACTTCAGATAGTTGGGTCAGCCGTTACACTCACAGTATAATCTAAAGTTAGCGATACATTATTTGACAAAATCTTATGTTTAAACTAAGATCTTAATCTGGGCTGCGAACCCCAGACCTCCGTGGTGTCAAATGTTTAGTAAAAATATTATTGCTCTAACGACCACAACCATGGAGGCGGCATTTTGGTCATAGTTTATGAAATAGAATAGATTTCAGGGTAATCCAAAATCGAGATGAGAGTCGTCACAAGCTCACTTGGTGTGCATAATAGATTTTATACAACATAAAACAAATATCATAATGATCCAACAATGTTAATTAGACGAAACACATATTTGGCTGATCGGAAATAAGAAGTTGGTATTTTTTATTGAGGTGTTTTTGTCTCGTAGTGGAAGTATATTCTTAAGTCAAAGAAATAGTGAGAGATATGGAAGTAAATGACAGGTCTTTGAAAACTCACGCTAAAGCTTGCTAAACATTTTAACTTATAGATATTATAACTATCTTTAGCTTTGGCGTAAAACTTTGTGCCAAAAAGACGTGCGTGTCTTATCATGTCGTGTTCCATCTTCTGGAAAAAAATTATCTAAAACAACTCATTGTCAACTCCACCGGCTCTTAATAAAAAAAAGTCGGACCCGTGAGAAACAACATATTTTTTTGTAATAAGAATAATAAGGAAAAATGTTAAGTCTGATATCACGCGAGTTGATCTTTTCATCTATAAGAATTAATTTCAAGAGTTTCTAAAAGTTTTAAAAGTCTGAACTTTAAAGCTGTGATAGATTGCTAAGGGATATAAAATCCATTTTTTCGAACATTAGTACGTGGGGGTCCTGGGTGGACAATAATATTATGTGTGCCTGCTACTCAGAATTTTGGGTTCAATCCCGGTCGGAGACTATAGGATTTTTATGCAAGGGATGGAAATAGGCCCATTGTCCTACCGAAAGAGACGATAGGCACATTAAGTGAAATCGCGGCTCTTCTGTGAATTAGAAACAAAATGCTTTCGCTCGGACTCATAAGGAAGTACACTTTCTCTACCTACAGGAGTTGGCAAAAAGGGCCCAATGACACAGCCTAATGACTAGGCGATCCATCACCTGTCCCTCATAACTATCAATATTACTCTAGAACATAGCCCAGTTATTAATGACCTTTGTTTATTTTCCCTATATATGTACAATGTACATTACTAAATATCAAAATCAAAATATATTCCTGGTGCGGAATAATCTGCCGGTAAGTCCACCAGATGGGCGAATTTCCCTTACTTGCCTGTCAATATCTCGCTAAAGTTATCGGTTTATTCGGCAACATCTGAGCAGTATTATTTGGCGGCTTTAAAGTAGGCATTACATCCTCAAAAAAATAAGTGAAATGCGTTTTTACCGTCTACGATAGATTCTTAGTTTTTTTTTTACTGTTGACGGCTGTAAACTACGAACCTGTGGCAGGTGAAGCTCCTCAAATGACCACTATGTAGGCCCTTGTAGTTAACAACACTTCCTTGTTCTTCTTTTGTTTATCAAATAATAAATTATCGAACGTTTTTGTTAACGTATTTTTGTTAATTTCGGAAAATGAGTTATTAATTATTTATTATTAATTAACATTTTTTAATAATCATGGATAGTGATTCAGGCATTGAAAATACGCCGCCAGAATTGAAACTTTTGGCCAACGAAGTGATCGATAGAAGTATAGCGGTAAATTACACTGATATAGAAGAAAATACATTATACTCATTTTCTTCCAAATTGTTGTTTACTTTTACTACGCCCGAAAAAAATAGCATATACAACACGACTGGAAATGGCTTCTTTTACCTCAGCTCCTTTTACTGTCTCGCTTCGCTCGACAGTATATATAGTCGCCACAGTAAAAAAATGCCTTCTTCACAGTCTTGTAACATAATATATTATTTTATTTTTATTTAGTTCAGGACTCATTATTATTAATAATTGGCGTTGGAGTCGAGGATAGACCCCATTTGCACTGCGACTGAAAATCTATTGTACAATCCCCTCAATTGGTCCAGGTCAGAGTAATTCTTTTCCCCGGACTAGGTCTAGGATCGTTTTGACCAGTGATTCATTGCTTGAGTCAAACTTAGTGAGAGTGCTGCTACCAAAGTTGGAGAACCTTTGAAAGGCTAGGGCTTCACATCTCAGAAGTATGTGAGAGGCAGTTTCGGTTTCCCATTCACAAAGCCTACACCCTGGGTTATCTTTAAAGATACCAATGGTATGGAGATGTTTTCGGAGGTGACAGTGACTAGTCAGTAGTCCAGTTACTGTTCTAAGGTCCCTTCTGCTTAGACTGAGAAGGTCCTCAGTTACTTTGGGACTGAGTCCTTTTAAATCACAATCTGCCTATATAGAGTGGAGCCCTTCACATGAATGTGCTCTCAAAATATTATAAATCGCACAAAGTCCAGTTTTCTTGCAATAAGCGGTTGCAATGTGAGCAAAACATGAATAGAACATTTCTTAAAGCTGATAAAAATTCTATGAACGAAATCTATGAAACGAGTGTTTTTCGTCAAAATCGGATAACAACAAAAAAATTATAAAATTAGTCAAATGGCCAAAAAAAAAATGCACAAAAACCCAATATTTTTCTAAAGAAATTTGCTGAATTTGCATAAATTAACCATTCTTTTGGTGTCTTTGAAAGAGCCAAAACTTTGGTTGTAGTCATCCGATTTTTATGATTAAACACTCGTTTTACAGAACATTTTATAAGCTTTAAAAAATTACCCTTTTATATTTTGCACACGACTCACAGGGAACCACTTATTTCAAAAAAACCATACCTGGATCACGAACCCATACCTGGATAACAAACCCATACACAATGGATACATCAAATGTTCTAGATTTAAAAATGCCATACATAATACCTGTTTTGTTTTCAATTCATTATTTTCACATTTTTGCCGTTGAAAACTCGAAAGAGAGAGTTAAACTTTGTATACTCATTTCTTGAAAGCTTGTTTTTTCTCCAGCTTCTTCACTACAAGAAACAATACTTTTTAGAAAATTAACTAATTTAGTAAAAAATTTGTATCGGTTAATATGGTTAGGCGAAGAAAAACTCAAAGACAAGCTAACAAGGTTACAGGAACAACCAGATGTCTTAATTAAATAGAAACAATGGTAACAGGGTAAAAAGGCGCCCTTATATCTTTAGCTTTTCAATTGTTGTTTTTTTTGCATTTTCCAAGTAACTTTTCTCAACTAGCTGTTGAAACTTGCTTTGTGGGAACCCGTCCCTCTTTAAGACCCTAACCTCATTAGGTCATTTCCCTTTAGAAATTCGCATACCACCATTTATCTTTGCATATTATCTACTAGGACTTGTAAAAATGTTATGCTTGCTAGAAGTAGATTGACTATCATTCAAGCTACTCTTGTATACCAAAAACTCTAAACTGCTGGAATTAGGAATTGAATTCTTGTGTTAACATTCTGACGAATTATATAGAGGACGGCTTACTCATAGCAACTAATATAATTTAAAATAACCTTTGCTTATCTAAGATTAATGTAAAATCAATAATAATAAGATTATAATTATCGTTGATTATTATTACTGCATTAATCTTAGACGATTGGCATGGGCTTAGAATAATACTAATATAGAAGGAGCATATGACCGTAAACTCAATGTAATTCTACTGATAACACGAAAGTCGGTTGACTGGTGGTAAGTCAATAAGTAGGGGTACCACCCTAATAACGAAACATTATTTTAAATATGTGGCATATCCATTAACGAAGAAAGATGGTAAAGAATAAATATAATAACTTAAAACACCTGCTGAGTATTAGAATGAAACTGGTCTTAGATGGCAAAAGGATAGCGGAATACAAGAGTCTACATTTAGTTGACGAAGACAACTTTTAATATAATTTTAAAGAAGAACGTTAAACTAGAATTTAAAATGCTTAAAATATTGTGTAATGCACCGAGATTTATATTACAATATAATAATACGCAATATACGACCACGGCTATAGCCGATTTGTAGCCATTAAAATAAAATAAAATAGATAAAATAAAGTAATAGATAAACAAAATAAAAGGTAAAATTATTATAATTTGTAAAAAGAAGAGTTTAATTTTTGTATACTTTTGAGTTATTACTTTTATACTTTTATCTTATGTATATGTATTTAAGCTACAATAAATGGTTATTATTATTATTATACGCAATATTATAATAGAAAATATTATATTACGCAATATAATAGATGCAATATTAATAATACTTAATATTATTATCTTTATAAGTTATGATTATTATTCTTCAATGATTATTATTCGGCAAATTCTTTTCACGTGAAGGGGTCTATAATTTTATGTAGCGATTTATCCTATGAGGCGATTTCTTATATTAGAAGCGATTTTATCTTAAAGAACGATTTATTATCGTCCCTTTTTTAATGATCTATGGAGGCGACGTCACCCAGGTTAATACCCTTTGATTTATTTAATTAATTTTATACAATTTTTCTTCTCTTTTTTTATTTTTTTTCTTTTTCTTCCTCTTTTTTCTCTTTTCCTGTATTTGATCTTTTTGACGATCTTGGATCCCCTCTCATAGAACTGCGCTTAATCTCATAATTTTTCCTCTTTTAGCATATTTTAACCGAAAATCGCCCTTGTTATATTACTTAAAAATGTTTGTTTTAGTTGCCTGGATCTTAAAACGTTTCTACAGATAACGACTGATTCTTTTCTTCTGCAACTCATTGTTATGTATAAGGATTACACAGGATGTCTCTTAACGACATCCACAATATATCCTTAAGTTTTAGACGTCGGGTAAATTAGACAATCGAGGAGGATAGGAGTAAATTAGAACGGAACGAAGGTAAGGGAAGACAATGAAGCGACATCTGTACTGTCCGAGTGTCCAGTCTTGATCTTAGCCTAGGAATAATTAAATCTGGCTCCCTTATTTTCGGACCAAGGCAACTAAACATAACCCTAGGCTCCTCTCAACCCTCGCAGAGTCTCAGACCTTTTCACTCTTCTCTCACAATTACATTAAAAACACTTGCCCCTTTTCAACATTCTTTGTCTTAATTTAGTAAAAATAGTCAAATAAAAACGTGAAACAAACCATTCTTATAATAAAGATATTATTGATAAAGGGCCT
Source organism: Microvelia longipes (assembly GCA_018340805.1). Lineage (NCBI taxonomy): Eukaryota > Metazoa > Arthropoda > Insecta > Hemiptera > Veliidae > Microvelia > Microvelia longipes. The sequence goes on along the minus strand of JACMZG010001893.1, from coordinate 2,972,639 downwards.
ATCGGTTGAATTTCGAAACATCATAAACTAGTCTGAACAATTTTGATTATTACTATAAATATTCAAAAATAAAACCATACAACATCTTTGTAAAATTAATAGAAAGGTAAAAAAAGAAAGAAAAATTAGAGGTTCCTCGATGCACTGAAAGTATGTGAGCCCATAAAGAGGCTGGGCTTCGTCCGAACTCTTATTTAAAAATAATTTTACAAAAAAAAACCAAAACAAATCATAACAATAATGCATGTATTCAAAAGAAAAAATCGGGTTCTGGGTACCTCAGAATATTTCTACATTACATCGGATATGCAAAACCCACCCTCTCTACTTTAACGATTTTGATTCGAACCCTAGATTAGTTAGTAGCTCTCACAACCATATGATTGGTTAATAGCTCCCACAACCATAAGATTAGTTAGTAGCTCTCACAACCATAAGATTGGTTAGTAATTCTCACAACCATAAGATTGGTTAGTAGCTCTCACAACCATAAGATTGTTAGTAGCTCTCACAACCATAAGGTTAGTAGCTCTCACAACCAAAATTAGTTAGTAGCTCTCACAATCATAAGATTAGTTAGTAGTTCTTACAACCATAAGATTAGGTAGTAGCTCTCACAACCATAAGGTAGTTAGTAGCTCTCAGAACTATAAGATTAGTTAGTAGCTCTCACAACCATAAGATTAGTTAGTAGCTCTCACAACCATAAGATTAGTTAGTAGCTCTCACAACCATAAGATTAGGTAGTGGCTCTCACAACCATAAGATTAGTTAGTAGCTCTCACAACCATAAGATTAGTTAGTAGCTCTTACAATTCTAGGATTTTGTTTTTTAATTTTCTATTATTAAATTTTGCGCGAATAAGCAATGATTGAAAATAAGTTAATAATTAATTACGTGAAACATGACACAATGTTAAAACAAAAATATTATACTGCTTACATACGAAGCAAATTAATCTAAATGAAGATTCATTTTTCCCATTTTTTAAAATAAATTTTAGTGCCTACTTGGTAACAAATTAATGGCTGCAAATGATAAATTTATAAGATTATTTTGGTATTTTTATTTAAAAGTAATATTTTGACAAAAAATCAAATCTATTATTAATTTGATGAAAAAAAAGCGAAACGCATTATAGACAGTGTTGCTACTTGTATTGGTTTTTAGACCAAATTTCCTTTCATTACTGTATGGTGATTTATTTTTCCAAGTATACCATCAATTCTGTTATAGTCACCTTACCCGTTTGAATTATAACCTTTTCCTAAATACTAAGGCTTAACTAATTACTCCCCATAGTACTCCAAAGGTTATAATTATTCTAAATTTTAATATAATAAAGTAAAAACGAACATTTTTTTTAAAAAACAGAAAAAAGAGAATAATTTTCTAATGTGCTAATGTAGGAAACCGCTAAGGGACATCCATGTTTCCTTTACATATTCGTGCTTTATTAAAATTAAGTTTTAGAATATTTAAAAAAGTTATAAAAGAATGGTTTTTTCCCATTTGAACAAAGAAATAAGTTGTGTCGGGGTCTATAGTTAATTTCTGTGTTTTAATTAGTGGCTGGGCGGTGCTCGGTGTTCCCCGGTGGATATCGTGCCTCTTCCTGACTTAGTACTCACTAAAAATACGCCATTAAATATTTACTCTTTATTTTTCTCTTCAGCCAAGTTACATTTAGTTTTTCCTTTTGCTTGTTACGCTTTGTTTGGCCAATTTCCACATTGATTTGCGACTTTTAAAAACGTATAAATATTTAGCTAATAATATGTTTATTTGTTTAAGAACATAAAATTCTCATACGAAGGAGTTTGTTTACAATTAAGCGTATACAAAGAAACAAAAGATAGATAATAAATAATTAGAAGTGAACATTGCATCACAGAAAAAGAAATTTAACTTAAAATTTATTAATTAAAAATAGTAAAGAAAAACGTCTTTGAGGAAACATGGAGAAAACGTTTTAGTCGCTCATTATTGATCTTCTTAAGAATACACTAACAAATTACTTAATAGGACAAATATTTATTGAACACTGACAAAACACATAACTTAATATAATCCAAGAACCATCTCAACCAAAACCAAAACACAGCACGCAATACCTTCTGCTTCTTCTTCAGATCCCTAACTCACATAACGCTTAACTCATAACCGCACATAACCGCATCAATATCCTACACTTCTATAAAGAGATTTATAGTAATGTACAAGTGAAGACTAAACAAATTTTGATCCTTCAATAAGTAGAGTAAATCTTATAATTTTTTCTCTGAGTTACAATCTTTTAGGAGACTATTTCTAAAGTCCCTGGTATTAGAGCAAAAAAATAAAAATTTTCAAGGGTGTCATAAGCTTCAGTGCATAGTGGTTTGAGTTTAGATAAAATCGTTGGCCATGTGAATAGAAATAAGCTGACCTGTATGATGATAATCTTAATTATTATTATTATATATATATTATATATTATATATATATAATATATATATATATATATATATATATATATATATATATATATATATATATATATATATATATATATATATATATATATATCTTCCCATGGGACAGAATAAACTTATATGCCTGTAGTGGGGAGAAGAAAAAACTATTCAGAGCTTTCTCGATATCTAGACAATACATATGATTTTCGTAACTAGCAATAATGTTAGTATATAATTTGTCATATACATCATGGTTAATTGTGAATGCATCTCAATAACTGATTCTGCTTAGCAAGATTTTGTATTGAGAGGCCCAGTTTAGATCGATTACATTTTTTTGGGTTAGCGTCCATTTCAAGCAATCGGTTAAAACAAATCAAGGGTAGTCAATATAATAAATATTTAGTTAAAACATTATAGTCCAGGATTTTACCCCCCCCCCCCGGGATCTTATTTCCAAAGATTTATAGACTACGCAATTATAGGATTTACAGGATCAGGATTTATTCAGGGTAGAGTAAGGAAACCGCCGGTCTGGTGTTTTACTCCGGGGCTGACTCAGCAAAAATGCAAAATTATTTAAAAGATTTGATTTTAAAAAGCTCTGACAAAAGTTGTACTACTCAATAAAACAAACATATTCAGTCTTATTCATTTTTAACCTACATCACTCCATTTATAAGATAAAGCCATTAAAATAACGTCTACCCTCTCAGAAAGAAATATTTTCTGGAAAGCACCACTACACATATAGACTGATTTTTGTACAAAGTTTCAATTGTCTAGCATAAATACACTAGGAGCTACGATGATAACAGACACTTACAGACAGACAACTTTGTGAACACCACTCAGGAGGCCTTAAAAAGACCACTTTATGAAAAGTTCGTTAACACCACTTAGAAGGTTGTGCTAACTACCACCGAAAACCACATCTTTAACCACAACTTAAAAGGTGGATTTATAAATCTGAAACTAATAATTCAGGTGAAATCCCGCTTTCCATTTTTTTTGTAAAACACAAATCTTTGTGTTTTTCTTTGTGTTGTCATTTAAACCTACGGTGAGAATAAGGGAAAGTCAACAACAATTCTTAACAACTAGGGAAAGTTAACAACAATCAATAACAACAAGGAAATGTTAAGTACAAATGAAGCTAAAAAATAATTTTTGTGGTTTCTTACTTCTTTTTATATGCTTTCTGTATTCCCTCCTACATTCCTTTTATATATTTGTTATTTAAAGAATACCCCAAAAACGCGCCAGTAACTCATTTTCAAAGCTTTTGCAGTAACTTAAACTCAAGCTATACTTAGCTAAAAACTAATATAAAGAGTGAGGGAAGTTGGTGTGTATATGCTAAATAAAGGGGTGAGAGATGTAGGTGACTAAATCTAGTTAACTATTCTAGCTTTAGGGCTGAGGTAGCTCACAACAAGCTAACAGATGCTCTCTACGCGCTCTTTAATCACTCTATGCGCATGCTAATATTAATTTATTGAGGTCTTAATTTATTTGAAATGAAATGAAATGAAATGCCCGTTTAAGGGCCTTTCGGCCAATCAAAGTATTCACCCTGCAGGAACCACCTCAGATAGGTAGCATCTACTACACTGTAAGAATTAATTAAAGTTGGCGAAATCTTTTTAATACAAAAGCTATTCATAAAATCTTAGAGCATAGCCCAGGGTGCGAACTTCGGACCTCCGGTGCCGAAATCGAACGCCTATACGATCACAGCCACTGAGGCAGACAATTTTAATTGAATTTATTTACTCCGTTTAAAACATTTTGTATTTTTATTAGATGATTAACTGCATATTATCTATATGTATAAGAATCATAGATAAGAAGATTAAGAACAAGAGGTCCAATAACTTAATGCATCAAGGTATAACCTTAGAAATATATACTAGGGGAGGCATAGCCTATCTTAATAGATTGAGAGGCCTGAAACATCGTTTTGGGGCTCTCATGGCCTCTGTGTAACCTCATTGAAACCTCCTTCAAGAGTGAGTTAAGGTTATAATTAATACATTTATTTCTGGTTTCCGCACATTGTTTGTGTTTTGATTTGTATTTTTAACGTTTTACTATATAAGTTATTGTAATTTTGTACTGATTATTTGATTTTATTTATAATCGAAGGTAGTCAGGTTACTTTTTTCCATGTTTCAAAATTTAACCTCACGCGGTCACCACCGGAAGACCTAAATCTTCATGGTAATAACCGCGGAAGCCTTACGCAGTCTATTATTTATTTACGATTGCTTTTTAGTATAAGGTCGCTGCTAAAGGCAGGCATGACTTGACACTATTATAGAGTTAGTGATGGACTTAAGTCACAAGTTTTCAATCAAGTTATATAGAAAGTAATTTTAAAGTAGTCTTGCTGTAAAATTACGTTTGAAATCATGTTTTGTAAAGACCATATTTGCATGGATTTTTTTTAATATTAAATAATTTTTATTAAATGTATAATTATGTATAATTATAGAGTTTTTGTGAATATGTCCTACAAATACTGGGCAATTTATTGAAAATTTGATTAAAATCGTCTTTACGTGAACCAGCAGCGTTTAAATGTAAAATGTTATGTGATAAAGATCACGTAGCTCGGAGGCTGCATTCCCGCCTTCACGAGACTTACTGAGGGTTTGAAAATGTTTGGAGGCGGTAGTTGATAGGTTTTACTATCGGGGCGGTAGCTGTCAGAGATGTGTTTCTTTAGCTGGAGACGGCAAGTTCGCTCAAATGCCGCTAGATTCCAGGCTTGCCGCCTCCACTGTGTTGTACTAACCCCCGGTCTCTCTGGCCGGCCTCCACCGGTTAGATATTTTCAGTCACCTCGCCGCCTCTGTACATTTAAGACACCCTCCCGCTACATATACGCAATGTGCTCATCACGTCTTCTTTAAAGGATAAGACCCCAAAACCAAGGTACGACCGGCTCCTTCTGTACTTTACTCTCTTCTCTTCTTTCCTCTATACTTGATTAATATCATTTACTATTTAATAAATTTAAGCATAAATAAAGCAAATAATAAATTGTTAATATACGACTTCATTGAATACTTCATACTTAAACTTAAAAACTTTATTAAATAATTATCATTTTTTAAATTATTTGACAATCACTTTATTATAATTATTATTAAATAATTGTCTTAAAACAATAATATACCAAAATTGAAATAGAAACAAATGAGTTAAAATAAATTTAAAAATTAAATAAATTTTTAACAAAAACAAAACAAGAAAATACAAACATAAAAATAAATAAATGACACTGCATTCGGTAAAAAATAAATAAAGTCTATTTAAATAAAAAAATGCATTTTAATATATTTAAATAAGAGAAACAGTATTATTAAAACCGGTTAGTAAGTTAGCGCGTAGAAGGGAAAATCCGTTCCGTTGAGATGAAGGGTCCATCGCTGCCATCTAGCAGCCCTTAGCTCCCGTTAAACTTAGACCGGGTTTTCTATTTTTTTTCTTTATTTTATTTTTTTTTTTTTTTTTAATTATTTGTAAATATTTTTTTTTAATATTTTTTCTTAATTACTCCTATGTCGAGAGATAAATAAATGTAAGCCTTTCGACATAAAATATTGAAATAAAATCTCATTTTAATATTCATGAAAAAAAATCTATTATTTTTTTTAAATAAAAAACGGGATTTTCTTTTTCTTTTTAATCATTTATACAAAGTTATTTTAATTTATAAATTTTTTAAAAAATCTCGAAAAAGATAAACAGTGTGGTTTAAATATAGGTGAATTTATATTACAATTACAATAGATAATTATAATATAATGAATTTAGATAAGAGACATTTAATTGTTTTAAAAGTGTAAAATGATTACAAATAAGATATTTAAGTTTAATATAGTATAAAAATAAGTATAATTTGAAACGTAAATAAATAAAGTAAATGTTAAGGAATAAAAATGTTTAATTAATAGTAAGATAAAAACCAAATCTCTTGATTGCAGCAATTCCGCGCAATTTTCTTGTAATTTAATATGTAATAACAGTGAACACAAAACTTATAAATTATATTTTTTTAAATTATAATATATTTTAAATTAATTTTTATTAACTAATTTTTATTTTTTAATTTTATTTTAATTTTTTAATAAATCTAGTTTTATTAATTTTTTTACTTGTATTAAAATAAATTATATAATATTTTATAAAATGAGAATGTAACACTATTAACTAAATATACTGTAATAGATTTTTTATTTTAAAGTTATTTGTTAGTATCCTTTTATTTTGCTTATTTTTAAAAAGGAAATAGTGGTATGCATAAATTAATAAAAAAAGAAGTGAAATAGTAAAGAAATTTGAAAAAAAAAACAACACGGTATTAACAAGGAAAAAGTAAAAACGTTTTAACAGTTGCTTTCATGTTTAAACCTATTTTATACCTTTGACAATAAACTGCTGAATCATAAACCTTATTTTTTAATTTATCATTTATAAAAAATATAATTAATCGCTTCCTTAATCGCTTTCTTTATTTTTTAAAGAAAGCGCAAATAAGGTCGTCGGCATTTATCACTTGCCATTAAAGTAATTATTTATATTGTAAGTATTTATACAATAACACTAAAGTGGGACCAATACTATAATATCCCTGATTGCTTTACACACTACTAACATATATTATACTAGATTTTAAAGAAATGTTTCAAAGGATACATTAAATATTATGAATGAATACTCGTTTCAATTAAAGCTTATTTAGCTTTAATTGAAGCTTTTAATACTAGCTTCACTTAATTTTACCTTCTTTAAGAATTACGTTCTGTAAATCTGAATATTTTTGTCATAACAAAACAAAATAGTTAAAATTAAAATATCCATTTTCTTCAAACATAGGAGTTTTTTTTATAGTAAACTTAATTATATTATTGCTAGGTTATTACTATCCATTTTAATATAATACTGTTACACTTACTTGCATTATCTTATAGTATAAAGTTAAATATACTATTGCTAGCTAATTACTTTCTATTTTACTATAATACTGTTACACTTACTTGCATTATCTTATAGTATAAAGTTAAATATACTATTGCTAGCTAATTACTTTCTATTTTACTATAATACTGTTACACTAACTTAAACTTGTCTTTTAGTAAAGTCAATTATACCATTGCTACAATTATTACTTTCCATTTTACTATACAGCAAAACTTGTTTGCTTTGTCTAATAGTAAAGTTAATTATACTATTGCAAGCTTATAATTGTTTCATTTTACTTAATACTGTAACAACGACTTGTTTGTCTGATAGTAAACTTAAATATACTATTGTTAGTTTATTTCTAGAAATAATAGAATAAAACACTAAAAAAATTAAAACTTTTTTTTTCACTTTACTAGTTAATCATTACTTTCTTTCAATAACATTATACTTATAACCTTCTTGGCAACTAAACTATTTTATAAGAAAATAACAGTGTTTATATTTTTATGCATATTACTTATTACTTGAATTAATTATTATTACTTACTACTAATTAATTTTCTATTATTACTTACTACAAGAATTAATTTTCTATTATTACTTACTACTAGAATTAATTTTTCTGTTATTACCTTACTACTAGAATTAATTTTCTATTATTACTTACTACTAGAATTAATTTTCTATTATTACTTACTACTAGAATTAATTTTCTATTATTACTTATGAATAATTCTATTATTACGTATTACTAAAATTAATTTTCTATTATTACGTATTACTATAATTTATTTTCTATTATCACTTATTACAAGAATTAATTTTCTATTATTACTTACAAAATGTTATACGTATTTGACGACCATTTTATACTACATATTAATTACTACAATTAAAACTACAGTTATAACATATTGTCAGACTTATATTTCTTTCAAGCATAATAAAATATATTATGTAAAAATATAATACTTAAATAAAATCAGTAATTTAAAAATTAATAACATAAATTTAATGACCAGAAGTTGTGCTATTTAATATTCTAAGTATATTTTAAGTTCTATTTTACTTGTACAATTGTGATTTGATTGCATTACAATTTAAAAACTGTAATACAATTTTGTATAACAATGCAAGTATCTAAAACTTATTATTACTTATTATATTTATTCCACAAATATGTCTATTTAATATCCATCTAAAATACTGATATACTTTTAAGATAAAAATTATTTATAAGTATGGATCACTTTAGCAAGTACAATTTTAATTTTTTTAAATTTTAAATTATTTTTCACTTATTATTTTTAAATAATATTAAATTATTTAATCTAAAATATTGTTTTTTTTTTTTAAATCTTCAAAAATGAAAAATATAAACTAAATAGACTCGTGATTTAGTTAACATTTTTTTCAAATTTATTACCATTTTTAATTCTTGCCTCAAACACATTATTTAATACACCAGTGAATATTTTTCCTTTACGTATTTTTATCGCTATACATAAGTATACATTAAATAAAGAAATATATTTATAAAAACATATAAATAAAACTAAAACTATAAATATATGTATATATTTGAGGCATAGAATGAAAAATCTTTACTTGCTAACATATATTGAGATAAAGCAGGCACAGTATAGAAAATTCATATACCTGAATAGAATTATATTTAGAATACAGAATATTTAGATAAACTTCTATTCATCATTAATTATAAATACTACATGTATTAATTAATTCACTTTCGAACTAATATCATTACTAAATAATTGTATATTGTATTCTAAACTTAAAGTATTATATTTAGTGTTGTAAATACTAAATATAATTTATATATTACTAATACTATATATAATAGTATTATGAATACTACATATATAGCTATATATAATAATACTAAATATATATTATATAATACATTTAGTAGTACGACATATGCGTATGGTATACTTGGTTTCAAGTGTTATGTACAATATTCATACGTAGAACTATTGGATGTAGTTGCTATAACGACTACAACCGTTCCAGCAACAACTATTAGAGCAAAGAATGCTTATGGTACATAACAGGGCTATGTATCTCAAGAAAGAAAGTATGCTTGTTATCATTATTGGTGTCAACATAATAAAAAAAAACAAATATAACAATAACAATAACACAATAACAATGTCATTTGTCACATATCAACCATCCAAACTGACTTCAATGTGCTTCTCAACATTCGTAACATATTTAACATACGTAACATACTTAACGTACGTAACATACTTAACGTACGTAACATACTTAACGTACGTAACATACTTAACACACTAATGTCACCAAAGGTTACATAAAAATGTTTTTTTAATAATTGAAGAGGATAAAGAATATGTAACACTTTGTTTCTTTCGAATAGATGCAAAATATATCTTTGTTAAATTTTATACATTTTAAATAATAATATTTCAAAACGTACTATCTTATTGAAAGTTGCCTATCTTTAAATAATTATTTAAGAAATATTAAATTGCTTCAATTGAAAAAAAAAAAAACAATTATATAAATATTGTAAACTTTAGAAAACAACAAAAAATTAATATTTTACATAAAGCTAAATTAAATTGTAAATATTAAAAAAACAATGAAGCTTATCGATGATAAAATAAAAATACAATATAATTTTACAATAATTTTATTGCTATCAAAAATAAGATTAGATATTGAAAATATTATTGAAATAATATTTTTCTGTACAAAATAATAATTTAAATTATGTCTTACTTGTGTATAATTTTTTTAACTTATACTCACTCTTAAGATTGATTATTGAGATTTTTGCGAAAAAATCTCAATAATCATTATTTAATAATGATGGAAATATCATTATAAATACATAGTTATAATTAAAAAAAAAATTTTATCATTGTTATAACTTTTTAGTTTGTTCTTATAAATAATATTAAAAAATGTATTACTTGTTTGATTAGATGTTGATTTAATCAAATCATGAGTCTAGATAAGTTTTTTATACTTAATTTTACGTATGCGTAATCATTGTAGTCTTTAGTATTAATTAAGCAAAGCAAACCATACTTCGTGTTACTTTTTTAAGTTTTTTCATATAATTTCTATAGCCCTATCTATACCTTAGGTATTAGGTAGACAATTCTGTTTGTACTAAAATTTCGAAATAAGGAGTGATCCTGAATTAACCGTTTTAGTGTTTTAAGACTTACTAAAAGATGTTTACCAAATTGACTTTCACGTGTCTGTTATAAATGTAGCTCCTAGGGTATTTGAGAATTGAAACTCGAAAAAGTATTACTGATACTTAATATTAACTCTTTCTTTTTCTTGTTTTATTCTTATTTGATTGTTATTCTTATTTTTAATATTTTATTTTAAATATTTATATTTAACGCTTAATTTTTAAAAAGAATCTTTATGTTAAAAAGTTCAACATTTTGAATATATTATATTGAATATTTATTTCAATATATCATATTGAATTATTATTTTCATTATATTATATTGAATATTATTTTCATTATATTATATTGAATAATTATTTTCAATATTTATATTGAATATTTATTTTCAATATATTATATTAAATTAATTTTCAATATATTATTATTATATTGAAATATAATTTTTATTATTAACTTAGATTTATATTTTGACATTTTTTTGCAATTTACGAAAAATAGCTAAGCATACTTACATCAAATAACTTGACTTAGAACTTGTAATTTTATAAATTTATATAAATATAGAGCTTTTAACATTAATTTTTATTTTTTAAATATTACATTAGAGTAATACTATGTACAAATAAACACTATAATATACCCCATCATATAACTAAATAGTATTTGAAAAACTTATCTTATACTAACATAAAATAAATTACTTAATATAAAATTTATTTGTAAATACATTGTAATTACTAATCACTTATTAATAGGAACGCGGAATATTATATGATGGTCTGCAAGAAGTTATATAGAAAAATTTATTTCAAGAGCGAAAAATTTTCATTCTTGCAGATAGCAAAATTATTTATATATCCTCATATAGGTCAAAGATTATAATTATTTTAACTATGACTGTTCCCCTTAGTTAAATAAAACTTGCCTTACCTAATTCCGTACTTCACAACATATAGCCAGGGTAATTTTGAAGTAATTTTTAAATAATCTAGTGTGATTTTAAATAATATTGAAATGCTTTTGACGACTCATTTAATTTTCTTTGAAAAAATTCGTTTCTGAAAAAGGCGGCATGGCGGGAGCAATATTTTGTTTTTGTTACAAAAACAAAATACAGTTAAAACTGTATAAATTATGATTTTCAGTAATTTAATGTATTTTGTTCATAAAAGAGTCTTTTTTTAATTTTGTTGTATTTTTAAAATTTTCTTGTACTGTATTTTTTAAATCTTGACATTCTCCCTTATAAGAATTTTGATTTGGTATTTGAAACTTTTCATTTCCTGATGTGCTATACAAACTGTAGATTATATCAATCTTGTATCAATCTTTATATACCATCTTCACGAACTTATAATATTTATGTACTTCATATATTTTATATATTTGATAATGTTAATAATAATAACATATTTTTATACCGTGTATACTTTACATTCAGAAACAACCCTTACAGATATTAAGCTACTTTATTTTGCAACTTACAATTTCTTTCTTGGATATGGTTGTATAAAATAACTAAAAGTCGCTATGTTGTAATGTGTTGGTTTAATTATTAATTTCTTTATAATTTTCAAAACTGTTTTGGGTGACTTGCAAAAACAAATTTCGGAAGTTTCCTTTACCTTTTTCGATCGTATGAACTAGATGCTATGTGGTGTCAAAATAAGACAAGTTACTTTTATTTTGACTTATAAACAGAGGGAGAAGAGAATAAGACAGGGGGAGGGGTAAGCGAGCGAAAGAAGGTTATTAGTGACAATAGTCGGATACTTAGTAGGGAGAGGGAGAACGATTTTAAAATTTAATTAGTATAAAATAGCGAAAAATCGGACAAAAGTTCCTTACCCCCTCTTTTAGGCTGAGGAGAGGAAGTCTAAAGGGAGAGGGTGCTGGGGTGGTATGCTTTAAGAATTGGTATAGCGCAGGTCCAATCTTTCGTGGCCGCCCCCCGTCGTCAGTTTTCCTAAGGCGCCATTCCGCCTCCGTTCCTCGTACTTACTAGTACGAAGCTTTGTCTTCTAGGGTTCGCGTGCCGGATTTTCGAACATCGCGAAATCTAAACGTATCGCCGGGTTCGACCCCTCTCCCTAGTAGTGATCATGCCGTTAACCACGTGAATTATGTTCATCAAAATTATTTCTAACTTTGGAATATTTTTTAACAAGTAAACAATCTTTCATTTAATTACATAATTATAAAATAATTATAAATTGTGTTTTTCCTTTTTTTTATTTTAATATGTTTAGTTCTTTTTTAATAAAAAAAATAATTTAAATGTAAAAATTATTTTTTTACATATTTATCCTTATACTTTTATTATTTTACAAACAAAAATCTTAGCAAATTTCCTTTGCTTTTTTTTGTTTTTTTAATTTTCGTAGCAGCTATTATTATTGTGATTTTTAATATCAATGCATGTGCTCAACATTCTTACATTAAACAATTTGTTAAAAAAAAAAATTTTTCACTTTTTATAATAATTTACTAGTCATTAAAAAAAATCTTATTTTTGAAAATGACAATTTATTGGATTTTTATATCAACGTGACAATAAAAAAAAATTAATTATTATAGAAATAATACCTACTTTAGTTTTGAGATATTAAGTGTTTATGAAGTTAGTAGCCATAGGTATTATGTATATTAAAAAAAATAAACAGCTAAAAATAGTACACAATAAATAAATAATCATTAATTAAAAAAAAGTAAAAAAATAAAAGGAAAGTGTGGTTTATATTATTACCTATATTACAAAAATAATAAAATATTGATAAGAAAAAAAAACAGCATGCATTAGGTATCATAATAAAAATATAAATAACACCATGAATTATTTATTAAAAATATTTCAAATTTTAAAATATACTTAATATACTTTTTTCTTTTCATATATTTTACAATATATTTTTTTTCTTTTTATATATTTTAAAATATTAGTAAAAAATAAGATTATTAAGAATTTAAAGTTTTATTTTTACTAATATTTTAATATTATATATATAAGAAAAATATTAATTAACATATTAATTAATTTTTATTAATATTAAATATTTGAAACAGTCACTTTATAACATAAATATTTATTTCTCAAGTCATGGCTCTAAAATTAAAAATAAAATGTATTAAATGTTAAAAATATAAATAAATGATAAACATAATGACCTTGAAATGCAGTGTATGATAACAGGGAAAGGTTCGCATGAGCCCAGGGATAGCACATTTTAATTACCCTACTCTCATAATTAAATACATACACCTCATACTTCTCTCTTTAACATTATTATTTACAACTTTTTTGACACACATGTATTTATACATGCTTTTTTTATTTTTTTAACATTATTTATAATTTCATTAATTTTTTTTTTACTTTTTTATTTTTAACATTATTATATACATTACATTTTTTTAGTACCTTTTAGAATTATATGTGTCACTTATTGTTATTATTAAAACATTTCATTTTTTATCATCCTAAAATCAGTAATTTTTAATATTTATATATTTTTCTGTTGCTTTTTCTAAATAATTAGTTTAAAGTCACAAAAAAATAGATTAGTTATTTTATTTTTGTTTTTTGTCATTACTTATGTTGAGCATTTGTAATTTTTCAAATGTGTACATTTGTAAACTATGAATACTTTTCTATGTAACATTGAAACACTTTGTACTATATATAATAATAATAATCGTTTAGAGTTATATGGCTCATTAGAGTAAACCCTACGGGATCAACATTTGATGGTAGAGGAAACCTTTACGCTCTAACTTTATTTTAATGTTGGCTATAGTTTATTTTAACAAAAATCTTATACAAACTGAGAGCGTAAACAGGTATGCGAACCCCAGACCTCAAACTAACACTTTAACAACCTGAACCTCTTAAGCGAACTTTTTTATTAAAAAAAATAAGTATACATCACAAATATATACCTATATATAAATATACCTGTTTTATTAATTCTAAGTTTTACGTATTCCAATTGTAGTATTTAACAACATAGGAAACACTATCGTGTTCAACATAAAGTTGAATTATTTTTTTTTATTTACTTCATTAAGCTCTTATTTGATCTTAGCCTAATATGATTATTCTTAACTCCCTGTTGATTTTAAGTTAATTTCTCCAGTATATTTCTTTGAAAATTCCCAAAATATTAACTAATATACCACATGTACTATAAAGATAATTTCTGGTAAATAAATTATATATTTATATAATATTTATTAATATTATTTATTAATATTATGTTACTGTAAATAACCTTGGAGAAATTGTTGTTATATATTTTAGTATATTATGTTTAGTATTATTATATAAAATTGTTATTAATAACAGCATCAACTGTTATTATTAACTGTTTCGTTAATTTATAAATTTAAATGTTTCTATTTACCTCTAATTAATCTTAATTAAATCAGTTCTTTGTTTCTAAGAGTAATGTTACTTGATAATCTTTTTATAATCTTTCAAAAATGATTTTATAATTTGTTACTTTTTTTATTGTGTGAGAGCTATTATAAAATAGAACAGGGTTGGTATGACTGATTCTCAGAGAACTAGATAATTTTTTCATTTTAATGTGCACGAATCAAAAGTTTAAGACTTCTTAGTACCTTGGTCCCTTTTAAAAATGATAAATAATAAATATAAAATAAATAAGAATTTATGTTTATTGAATTATAGGTAATATTTGTTGCAATTAAAACTGATTCCAATAAGATGTAAAATAATTCCTAAAACTCTTATGTCCAATGTACTTCTAAATTCCTTTATTTATTTAAATGATTATAGAATAATAACATTTAAACACCAATATACAATAACATACCTCTACATAGAGTGTATTTTATTTATAGATTAACTGTTTTTTGTTTATAATAAAAACTTATTAAATAGAATAGTAAAAAAATATTAATCAATAACATGATATGAATTTTACAATTTAGTTATGGCACAAAATAAATTCACTAATCTGGAGAGCTTATCTTTTCACCCCCTTGTAAAGAGGGTATAATAAATTAATCATCTAATAACTGCTGAATTCTAGCGGTGAAAGGTTGAACTACACAGATGTTTAGTTCTATTGTATACGAGATAGAGTTCGCTAGTGTTTCTAAACTCCTCTCCTTACAGTCGCCCCCTTCTTTTTACATCTTCATATATGATTAACATTTTTTTCAACCTGCTTTAAATGTTATATTATTTTTTCGAATTTTCGCCGCTCTCACTTTATCGTTAAAGTTAGTACAGTAATTTAATCACGATTTTTTTAAATCATTCTTAAACAGGTAATTATTATTCCATTAATTAGTTATTTTTTATGTACACAGAAACTCCGCGTCGTCTGCTTTACATCCATTTATATTAATAAGTTTAATTCTAGTATTAATTTATATTAACAACAATGTTATGAATAAATTTATAACAATTAATCAATTAGGTATTATTATATTTTTGAAGTATTTTACTAGCAATACATTTATTATTTGTTTGTAATTTATGTATACCTTTTACATACAAAGAACTTAAATCTATTTTTATATCCAATGTCTTATTTATTTATTTTTTATTATATACTCATTTATATCTTTTATATTTTACTGAGCAATATTCCGCGCGTTTTTCTGAGTGTAATACTTTACTTTCATTTCATTTTTATTATTATTTTGATTATTTAGTTTATTTCCTTCGTTAAATTACTATTTCATAGAATTTATCACTTATTTTTTTTACACTTTTGTGATAAAAATGTCTCCTTGTTGTATTCTTCGCAAAACTCCATAATCTATAGAACAGGTTTATGATATATTTATTGACGTGATTTTTTCTTCTCAAAATTATATAATTATGCTCTAGAATTATGTTTAGTTAAAATATATATTATATTAATGTTTGACTTACTCATTCAGTGTTTAGTTCAAGCAAATCTTAGCATATGGAATAAAAATTGTTTATATCGCTTGAATAATATTTAATCTTAAATAAGCCACCTTATGATTTTAATTCATTAACATTTGTGGCAATAGACAACACCTATGTTTACATGCTCTTATTATCAAAGTCTAAAGTGCATTTATGGCTAATATGCTCTAAAGTCTACTTTAAGCAAAAGTGAAATTGTACATATGTGGCTCAATAGAAAAACACATTTATGTAGAAAACACATTTCTCTTGTAAGGAATTTTAAAGACTACAACACTTTTTATTTAATAACCTACGTAGGACAACGCGTTCAATGTCATTAGTTTGATGTAGTTTAATGTCATGCGTTTAATAAAATTAGTGCGACGTAAGGTGACAAAATTGACAAAACCAATTTTGTCAACTTACAAAATTGACAAGATTTTGAAAGGTGTGCGGATCTTGTCAATTTTTATTCAGTTAAGGTTCATAAGATGTCCTACATCCCTGAAGATGCCTCTCACAGAGGAAGAGAAACATCAGATTCGCCATCTACATTGACGCCATCATCACCGAAAGACCTAATAAACACTCTTATTAGGCGTTCAACACCTTAGATTGCGAGGATTCTGACGTTTCGTTTCTATACTCTTAGAAACATCTTCAGGTGTGCGGACGTGGAGCATCGGGATCTTTACTTAACGCCGTACACTTCGTATCATAAGCACACTCTTGTTTAGACGATACTTGTATGTAATAATTCTAATAGAACAATTACATATAAAATTATTTAACAATAGTATGATTCATTAGATCAAAAATGATCATAAGACGTATTATCTTATGGTAAGAAATAACATAAGGAAATCTATGTTGCAGGGGGAGAAAGACATTCTATAGTTCCTAAGACGGCTCTCACAACGACTCTACCGCACATACCCCAACTTCTTGACCTCACGTAAGTATCAATGTAATCTACTTATAACTTGAGATCAGTCCCACCAGTTCAACAATGTAATGTTAATATCGTTTAACTAATGATTTTAAAATAATTTGAGCTACAAGTAGAATTGTTCTTTAAAAAAAGAGCAACTCCATATTTCTTAAGACATTTATGTGTCTCAAATCAGATAAATAAATAAGATATATTAAATAAAATAATGTTGGTGATATAGATGAAAATCAAAGAAATAAAAAAAACTATTAGCAATCGGTAAATTAATTTTTGCAACTTGTGAAAAAATCTTATTAAAATAAGACAATAAAACCCAATGGATCATAAAACAATAACATGTTTTATGAATGTAAAATGTAGCACCGGAATGTAAAATATTCCGGTGTCGAATTTTTTTCTTAGAAACTGCCTCTATTTTCTTCTTAGTTACAAGGTCTTTTGCGTAATGAAATAACAAAAATTTAGTCCTGGTTTATTATCCATACGTCAATAAATCCTAACACAAACGAATCTGTTCTTTTTCACAACAATACGTAAGTTATTAACATAATATCTTTCTACGTCAATTATTATTACATTACCAGCTTCAACATACTTCTTTTTCTTTCTCTGCAAATCGGCGATGTCATACTAATTATTTAATACTTCTTGTATTTTTCATCTTTGGTCATTTATAATCATAGTAACGTTTTGGATAAAAGACAAAACGTCAATTAGCTTACGGGTTTATTTATCCTAAAGTAATTTGTTGAAGGATAAACAACTTGAGGTTAAATAACCTTCCCCATAATTATTGTTGGGATGAGTTGATACCTTTACTCTATATGAGCTTTGTGTTTTTCTACAAATACAAAAACAACTTAAAATTTTAAAGAGTGTCGAATTTTCATAGTTCAATTTTTGAATCTTCTAGATCAGAAAAAACAACATCTTCCTTTTTATATTACTATTTTATTAGAAAATTACGCTAATAGTTTTGTCACAGTTTTGTCTTAAACCAACGGATAAGTCATACTTATTGTTTCCTAACTTTCTTTCCACAACAATAACTAATCATGTTAGATTAACTTTTTAACCTCTTATTAATAAAAATCTATAAATGAGAGAGTTAATATTTTTATCATTGTCTCCATTATTTCTTGTTTTTATTATTTTTTTTTTTCGAAACAGAAATTACTTACAATAGAAAATTACTTGAAATACATAGAGAAACACTTTATTTATAAAAAATTACATTACAAAGGTAGCTGTCCATTTTTAAAGGATTGCTAAAACACACAGCATACTTAATCTATCTTAAAGACAATTTTTATCAAATTATTAATTTATACATAATTATATTAGATAATGTAAATAATTGCATTAAAGTTTTAAAATTATACATATCTACATCTAAATAAAACTACAATTATTAGTAAATATGGTTATTTACTAATACCTAGTGAGTCTAAAATTATATTTTCACCTAGGGGTCTAAGAAAATTTTGATCGATGCCAATCTTGCCAATCAAAAAATAATTTAGTTTTTAGTGGAATGGTTTCTAACCAAAACGTATTTTTAAACAAACAATTAATCCAGGACGGACCAAATTGTGACATGAAGCATGTTTCGCTATTAACCCAAGTACAACAGAGTGGGACTCAGGAAGTAATTTTCTTTAAAATATTTGTGGTAACAAATATTAACAATTTTAAAAAGTTCTACATTAACGGCTTGCTACATTAAGGCTTTGTTCTCTTTCAAATTAAAGTTCAGAGTAATCCATTACGCCGCACCATTTTAAAATGTTCAACTCGCGTAACTAATAATTACATCTAACTAATAATTATTTTGCAATATATATTTTGTATTTATTTATATTTATGTATTACTTTTCCTATTTATACCGTAAAAAGAGTAAACAACAAGAATTAATTAATAACGATAAAACGAATACCTTTACTGTCGGGGGACAAGCGAATCGGACATGATGCGGAAATGATTTGTACCGTACCTAAGTTTTAATAGTATTTTTTTTAATAATTTCGGTTTCTAAAAAAAATAATAATAATAAGAAATAATGAAAACAATGATAAAAGATTAACTCCCTCATTTATAGATTTTTATTGAGAAGAAGTTAAAAAGTATTCAAGTTAATCTAACATGATTAGTTATTGTTGTGGAAAGAAAGTTAGGAAACAATAAGTATAAGACTTTCAATAAAGACAAAAACAAGTTAAAGACAATCGAGTAAGTTTATACTGTTGCCTTATGTACGGTAAGGATTTGGAGACGGTAATTATACTTCCTTAGATCGGGCAGAGGGGGGAAAGTCAAAAACATTGAGGACCTTTTTCAGAGCTCAATAACTTGCGGCTTATTAATGAGGGGATTACGTTTTTATAAAACCGTCTTTTATTAAATTTTTTCAAAAAATTATTGGTGGGAGGGTTTTCTTTTGTCTTGTAGAAACTTTGTCTAAGTAAGAATTTTTTGAGGGGACGAGTTTTTAGTAAAAAAGACCGCTAATTAACAAGAAATGTTTAAGTGGGTAACTTGAATTTTTTTAAGTAACTTGTTTTTGTTGCCATTTTATCTGTGATACATCATTTGAGATAGATTGAAATGACACAACACTGCTTCATCTATCCTACTTTTTTCTGTTCTAATTATTCTACTACTTCTACTATGCTCTTGCACATTAACTAATAGGTAAAACTAAGTTTGAACATAATTCAATCCTACATAAGAAGTACAATATTTATTTTTGAACTATTTCACTCTTTTCTAATAACAGGTTGTGATAAGTTTGCAAAAAAAATCGAGAAATTTAATATGTTCTGAAAGTAATAAGTATTTATCTATAGAGCATGTTCCATTAATGAGGGGAAACTCATATTAAGCCCACTTGGTGTGGAGCCTTATTAATCAAACTAAACTGCCGGCACGTCTGTTTGCTCAAATTGCTATACAGATATAAAATTTATACAGATGCTCCGTAAGTTTTTTTGTAACACCTGACATATTCTTAAAAAAATACGTATTCTACACAAGCCTAAATAATACAGAAATACAATTTCGATTAATTCTAATCAAATTTGTGGCCTCAATTTTGATAATAAAATAGAATTCTCGCGTTATAAATCGCAGAAATGTGTGAAGTCAAGAGCCTTCTAGGTAAGCATAATCAAGCAAAGAGACTACAATTTCAAACTCAACTATTCATGGCTAATTCAAGAAAAAAGTATATTTAAAGATAAATATTTTGTATCCCGTGTACATTTTATTGACAGTATACACTTCAATACTTGGGTTTAACCATATTATCGTAATATCGTTTATGCTTGAATACGGTTTAAAGTTATTGTAAGGACGGAGTATCCCACGCGTTATTACCAAGATATTTCATAGCGGTATCTGTGCCAAAGATAAGAGTGCACAGTTACCATTAATTAAGTATATTATATAACTCATACAAATCAGAAAACTGCCCTGTTTTTTACACACATGATTAAACTTCTATAATGTATAGAGACATCTAATACATTAAAGTTTAAATTCTATAGCATTTTTACTCTATGAAAATTGTATACATACTTATTCTTAAGACAATTTTTAATTCTTATATTTATTCTTTTGTTTAAAGAAGCTTCATTAATTATTTGGTTGGTGTAATTTTAATTAATAAAGTGTCACTTCTACGCTGTTTTATTTTTATTTTTTTTCGCAAATGAATATATATTCCCAGCTTTTCTAAAGTTTCAAAAGAATTGAAGTTTTTAGACGAGTGGTTACGAAAAAGTGTCAATTGAAAAAAAAATAAAGTATTGTGGTTAAAAAACCTAAGTTTTTACAAGACTTTTTTGTATGTAAAAAGATAATTTTTTTCAAAGAACACCGCAAGTAAGAAAAAACAAGTCTTACTTCATATTTAATGAATATGAAGACCATCAAGAAAAGAAATCTCGGTCACAATTCCACTTCTAACACAAAACCTCTCCCCACCCCCCTCTACTACAGTGGTAACAAACCCTCTCCCTTCCTTGGTAAGCTAGCCCCTTAGCAAATGAACCACTTAGATACCACATCTTAATTATCAAGTCAATAGAAGCAGTTTTTTTTTGTTTTTCTGTCTTTATTACTAACTTATTATTACTTAAAGCGTGTCTTACTTTTCATTTTTCACAACATTTTTATAAAGAAGTTGGTTTTTAACCTTTTCATGAAAAAGTTACTTCATAAATTTTGGTGTTGTTTTTGTTTGTTTATTTTTTACTGGGTATATATAACTTGGATTTATAATTAGGCATGATTAATAATAATATATAATTAAAATGATTAAATACCTTGAGAATACTTATTAAATTTCACTTACATCTACATCTTACAAATAGAAATTTAAACAAATTAATTTTAATTTAAAATAAGTAATATTTTATTTTGCTACGAGATAATATTATCACTTATACACTATTTTTTTATACTTTTGTATAATTTTAATACATAAATAATTTTAATTTAGTTAAATAATTTACTTCAATTTCTAAGAAGTTAGTTTTTCGTTTGTTTATTTTCACCAAAAAAAATGAATAAATAATCAAAATCCTTAAAGAAAAATTAAAGTATTTATATAAAATTCATAAACTTAGTAATTTCCCCGAGTAGAAAATGTGTTCAATAGATGAAGACTTAATTTATAATACTGTTTATTTTAACTCAAAACTTTAAAACTGTAATCAAAAATGATATAATAAAATATTAAAGACGACTTAACACAGATATTACAAAAGGTAGTTGTAAAAGAAAAAAGAAAAAAAGCATCGTATAGAAAACTTTTAATGCTAAAATAAATATAAAGTTGGTGTTTTACTATTTGTTTTATTGTTTGTAATACTCTATAAGTGAGGGTATAATTGGGTTTCTTTATAATATAGTAGTTTATTTTTGTTTTTGAGGCGAGTACAAGTTTTTGGATAGCTAATAAATAATTCAATTTTTTATTATTTTTCGTTAATCTTTTATGCATTCATATATTTAATTAAGATGTATTAAACCAAACTACTTGGAAGCAATATAGGACCCCCCCCCTCTATTGGGCCTCTTGAAATGAAGGTTTGGGCCCTTTTTGGCTAAGTCCGCCACTGTGTTCAATAAAAACTAAATAAATTGTAAAATATTATAGTGAAACAAATAGGTTTAACCCCATACACAAGATACGTTCCCCACGTGAAATAAAATACTATAAAATAAATAAAAAGAGCGCTAATAAGAGGCTGTAATTCACAGCACGACTGCCACCTTACAGTGGATAATCCGAGATCTTTATTTAATTCTTGTAACCACAAGTTGTTTTATGATTTATGGTTTGTAGGATGTATTTTTGTTAAATAATTAAGAGAAATATTTACATTAACAAAATACTTTAGGTTAAACTTTGTGATTTTAACTTCTTACATCTTTTAAATAGTATAATATTTTCTTACTTACTACGATAAGTATTATTTTCTTATTTACTACGATTGTTATTTCCTTATTTTCTACGATTAGTATTATTTTCTTATTTACTACTATTAGTATTATTTTCTAATTTACTACGATTAGTATTATTTTCTTACTACGATAGTATTATTTTTTTTTATTTACTACGATTAGTATTATATTCTTATTCACTACGATTAGTATTATTTTCTTATTTACTACGATTAATATTATTTTCTTATTTACTACGATTAGTATTATTTTCTTGTTTACGGTTAGTATTATTTAGTTGTTGCATACTTAGTGATAACCTAAACTTCATTTGATTATTCTATTTATTAATCAATTCGTACTTCTTGAAGAACCCTAGAAATGTATCATCTCTTTAGCACTCAGATCCAACCCGGGCTCAAAATATAATATATTTTATATTATTATATTCTATATTATAAGGTAAATACCCCAAGGAAACTTGATATTTCTTAGAATGTGGGAGGAGTTTCAGGTTAACCAATCCGCTCAACTCCAACAGACCTGTTTTCTTGTTCCTTCCAACAAATCTTACAAATTTCTTTCACTTTTCTTGTTTCTTAACTCTACTCTATAAGCTAAAGAATAATAATAGCAACTCTATCTTCAGTTACAGTTCTGTAAGCAGTCTCCCTTTTAATAAAACACAAAATGCTGCTTTTATTTATAGTTAAAATTAAAAAAAAAAAAATCAGTGATTTGTTTTTTTAATTGCAAACAGTTAAGTTAAAAGTATCATTATCAGGGTTAACAAATTATTTATTTGTTTTAATTTAATTTAATTCGACTAATTTAAAGTAACAATTAACCAGGTTAGATTATTTGTTTTTTTCTTTGGTGTATACGAAGTTGATAGTACTCAACTTGTTGGATTATGTTTTTACTTTTCCTCATTTATATTGTAGGTATATAGGAAAAGTATTGTGTTCGCAAAAAATTCGAAACCGGTATGAAACCGGAATTATCCGTTTCGTTGTTATTTATTATTAACTTAGGCGTTTTTAAGGCTTCCTGAGAGGTTTTTGCAAAGTTGTCTGTCTGTAAGTGTATGAGTGTGTCTGTTATTATTTTAACGCCCATTGTATTTATGCTAGAGAGTTAAAATGTTGTACAAAAATCAGTCTACCGCTGTATTTGTGCTATTCGGAAAATATTTTTTATGACGTCAATGACTCAGCGAAAAATTCGAAAAATCATAAAACGCGGAAAAATGATGCGATCTGATTACAATTTGGCACGCATGTGAATATGTTTATGTCTAACATATATGCTAAGTTTCATCTCATTATCAGCATTAGTTCAATTTGTATTGAATGACTTGTGTACGTTTTTTAAAAAATTGTACAAAAAAATGAGAATTGGTCTAATTGAGTTGAAATTTGATACAAGTGAACATTATTATCTAGTAAATAAGTACACTAAGTTTCGCTTTTGTTGGGTCATAAAAATTAAGGAGCATTAAGCGTGGTCAGTGCTGTATGGGTGAACGCTGAGAATGATACGGATGCATTTACTATCTGAAGACGAGTGAAGCGAGTCCGAAGGCATGTTGCAGTATAAATTTGGCAAACTGTATTTCTGAGGATGAGCGAAGCGAGTCCGAGGCAGGGAGGATGAGCGTAGCGAATCCGATGTAATGAGGAAAAGTTGCGAGGTACCCCTTACCCGATTTTTTTACCTGTTAAGTTTAATAAACCATTACCAGGTTGGATAATGTTAATTTTATTTTTTAATTTCACACGATTAAGTTAAAATTTATTCTTTTACCTCTTTGGGTTATTTTAAATTTCTTACAGTTAAGTTAAAAGTACTATTAATTAGACTGGATCATTACATTTAATTTTTAATTTAATGCACCATCATATTTTGAATTATTTCGCAGTGTCAGTTTTAAGTGTAAGTCACGGTTAGTACTTTTTTTTATTAATTCATTTCCTTATTTAGGAGTGGTAAGACGGGGGTTGTTAGGTATAAGGTTTGATTTATCCAAGCAGAACGTTAGGAAGTTGAGTCTCCCCCTTGGGTCGAAATCGTCCACCCGCGTTTCCATATAGAGACCACTTCCGTACAACTTCCTCGTACAACTTGCCTTTGTACTTGAACTTTTTAAAATGTTTTTAAATAACAAACCTCTAATCCTTTTTAAAGCTCTTGGCTCTTTTATAGACACTTTAGATATAAATAAGTCATATTTGTGTAATATAATTTTATGTAAATTTTGTTATTGACATTGTTCGCACTTTATTATATTTTTTCTCTTTTATATTTATTTGTTATATTAACACTTTCTTGTGCAGTATTAAATTAAACAAATATTAGAAAAGAACTATGATATAAACGAAGTAACTATAAACATCTAAAACTATTATATAACATAGCTATAAATATCTAAAAAACTATAATAAAATATAACTATAAATATCTAAACCTATTATATAATATAATTATAAATATCTAAAACTATTCTATAATATAACTATAAATATCTAAAACTATTATATAATATAACTATGAATAAAAGACTAAAATATAATAATAATAAATATAATATTAAACATAAAAGGAAAGAACTTTATCATAATGTTGCATTAGTTCTTATATTCATCCCTTAAAGAACATTTTAAAAACAATCGTATAATAAAACAACATGTTTACAACTACTACGTTACTGCTATATGTAACTTAGTAGTACTTATACACTAACTTAGTAGTGTTTATATTATATATTATAATTTAATGTATTATATTATAATATACAGTTTATATATTATATTATTATGTTTTCTACGGACTTTAAAATTCATTTCATCCATATATATCGAAATAAGTATAAACATTTTTAGGTAAAGATTTCAAAACGCTTTTACAAATAGTTTATTTACAAAATACATAAGAATTCTTATATTTTGACACAAACACCAAGGATGTATTTGCAGCCTCGTGTCTGTATGTATGTTATGCATATCTTTGTTTCATATTTTTTTACAAAGATTTTTTTTGTTTTGTCATATTATTTTTTCTCATTTCATCATTGTTCACAAAGACAGCCGCCTCGCATTTAAAACACCTATTGTTATGTTAAGTTTGGTAAAAATGGAAAGCATTCCAAGATATCACCTTAAAAATTAAAATATTTCTCTTTGGCCTTTCCCTCTGTTTAGTTTGTTATTTGGCGTCGCGTTCTTACAGCTTTTAATTACAAATAATCGTATGTAGATTTTTCATGCTCTAAGACTCTGTCGAAAGTCAAGAAGGATAAATAGACTAAAATAAATAGTCAATCAATCTATCTAATATTCAAAAATTAAGATGTAACAGAACAGATACATATAAAAATCTTATAAGAATTCTTATATATTTTGACAAAATACCAAGGATGTATCTTGCTACACATTTTAATAAGTTATCCATAACTTTGTTTCATTATTGATTTTTTTTTAAACAAGTTCTTTATTGGCAAAAGTATACAAATTGTATACGGCCCGGCCGGGATTCGAACTGCTAACCTTTGAGACACTGAGCGATCACTTTGACTCTTGAGCCAAGTAAGCTTATTTTTTATATTTATCAAAACTTTAGTTTAAAGTTAAGTTATTTTATACATATTGGGGTGCTTTATGCAGAGGCTCTAAGACACCTCGTTAAAATCTTCCTCGAGAGTGAGTTAAGGTTATAATTGAATGAATTGTTTTTGGATTTCCGCAAATTTTATGAGTTTTGTATTTTAAACTTTCTACCATTTAAGTCACTGTATTTTTGTTCTGTTTTTAATTATATTAATAGTCGAAGGTTCAAAATTCAACCAATAGACCCCCCTCTAGTAATATATATCTATATTAGATATCATATTTTCAAGCTTATCAACCAATTACGTTTTTATATTCATTAATACTTTTTTTAGTCGATTCAATAAAATCGATTAAACTTTCAGTTAAAAGATAAAAATTGCTGCAAGGGTAGATTTTTAGATTTATTGATAACAAGTTTCAATAAAAAGTGTTAAAGGAACCCCGTTTCTTTTCAGATGAAATCTATGTTATTTGTAAGTGTTGACTTTTTTAACTTGAAACAGCTATAATAAAGGTTTATGGTTTAAGTTGGCATCACTTGGTATAGTTGAAAGATATAAAGCTAGATTGCAAACGGTTCGCGTGCAAGCTAAACTGCGGGTGTTTAAATAAACTTAGTGTAACTCTTTATTTTTATGTCGATTATAAAATGAGATAATTCTTTATTTAATCTTCTTTTTGAACGATTTTAAGGAGTTTAATTACAAACAAGCAGATAGGTATGGCAATAAGAGGGAACAAACTTATAAAGCGATTTATATCTTGAAAATAAAACGTTAAGTGTAAATTTAAATTCTCTAAAAAATCTGCGCTTGTTCCCATATGACAAAACAAAGACAAACTAAATTGAAGTAAATTTAACAAGTATTCTTATCTTATTTATCATAAAGGTATGAATGAAACTCTTTATAATAACTTTAATAGTTGAGAGACTTAACCGATTTCTCTATATTAAGAGTGCGCTTGAGTCTCTTTAATTTGAAATGAGTTCAATTCAACATTTTAATGCACTTTTTTAATACTCACTGCTCATGCTTTTACTCTAATGCGTAAACTGCGCATGCGGCTTTAAATTTTAGGACATCTTACCTACCTCCTAACAGGTTTTCCTACTAGGTTATAAACAAAAGATTTATCGATGATATTTTTACCATTAGTATTTTAGTTAAATAATAAAAAAAAGAAAATTAATTTAAAAAATCGAAGGTTTATTAAGGTTTTTTTTAACTTACTTTAATTAAAAAAAAAAAGTCGTATTTTTAATAACATAACCTTCAATTTGCGGTTATTACTATAACCTGGTAGTAAATTATGCCTATATCTCCTTAAAAGTTTATAGTATAACCAACTATCTCTGGCCGCGTCATCATCTATAAACAAAATTCTTGTTTTATGCACTAAATTTTAGGACATAGTACCACCTCATGACAAAGCACAAATTAAACCATAAGCGGTTTGAAAATTGAGTAAAAACTCTTTGTCATTTGTTTAGATAGCGCCACCGTCTGATAATAGAATTAGAAACTGTTATAGATCCCCTCTTTAACCTCGTGTAATCTCTTATAAAACAACTGTTCAAACTTACATTACACTAACTTATACCCTCACCTCTTTCGTGTTTGCATTATACGAGACCCTCGACATCTTTTGCAATACCTATCAATACAGATTAAACAAACATATTTTGTTTTATTTATTTACTACTGAAAGAATATTTAGTGAATAATAGATTGAAAAAGTTTTTTTTTTATTTTCTTGTTTTTCAAGTGTTAACAATCTCAGAACAAAGATAAACAGAAGATTTTTTTAGATCTTTTAAAATTCATAAAGTAAAGTTTTTTCTTTACTTTGTACCTTTAGCCAGGTTTTAAATGTAGAATTCTTAAGAATGTTATAGTAGGGGTTCTAAAACATTTAGTACATCTAATTTTATCTACATTCAAGAGTTGCTTAATGACTCTTAAGCCACCCAAGAAAAAAAATAAATAAATACAAATAATTTTCGCAAACTTATGGCGACGCGTTATTTCCACAAAAATGTATCTTTTATTCCCCAAACTACAATCCTCAAATATAATCGTGCCGAATTCGATGTATATTTGATTTGCTACATTTGTTTATCGAAAATAATAAATATGAAAGTATGATAAAGAATATCGAAAGATCCTAGACCAAAAAGACTAATACTTAGAGGTAGTACATGGCAGAATAGACAGTGATAAGGTGTCTGGAAGTAAGACAGCTCCACTAGGTGCAAAGAGACTAATAATTAAAGGTAGTACATGGCAGAATAGCACAGTAATAAGGTGTCTGGAAGTAAGACAGCTTCCACTGGGCAAAGAGACTAATACTTAAAAGGTAGTACATGGGCAGAATAGCACAGTGATAAGGTGTCTGGAAGTAAGACAGCTTCCACTAGGTGCAAAGAGACTAATACTTAAAGGTAAGTACATGGGCAGAATAGCACAGTGATAAGGTGTCTGGAAGTAAGACAGCTTCCACTAGGTGCAAAAGAGACTAATACTTAAAGGTAGTACATGGGCAGAATAGCACAGTGATAAGGTGTCTGGAAGTAAGACAGCTTCCACTAGGTGCAAAGAGACTAATACTTAAAGGTAGTACATGGGCAGAATAGGACAGTGATAAGGTGTCTGGAAGTAAGACAGCTTCCACTAGGTGCAAAGAGACTAATAATTAAAGGTAGTACATGGCAGAATAGCACAGTGATAAGGTGTCTGGAAGTAAGACAGCTTCCACTAGGTGCAAAGAGACTAATACTTAAAGTAGTACATGGGCGAATAGGACAGTGATAAGGTGTCTGGAAGTAAGACAGCTCCACTAGGTGCAAAGAGACTAATAATAAAGGTAGTACATGGGCAGAATAGCACAGTAATAAGGTGTCTGGAAGTAAGACAGCTTCCACTGGGTGCAAAGAGACTAATACTTAAAGGTAGTACATGGGCAGAATAGCACAGTGATAAGGTGTCTGGAAGTAAGACAGCTTCCACTAGGTGCAAAGAGACTAATACTTAAAGGTAGTACATGGGCAGAATAGGACAGTGAAGGTGTCTGGAAGTAAGACAGCTGGTCAAGAGACTAATACTTAAGGTAGTACATGGCACAGTGATAAGCTGGAAGTAAGACAGCTTCACTAGGTGCAAAGAGACTAATAATTAAAGGTAGTACATGGGCAGAATAGCACAGTAATAAGGTGTCTGGAAGTAAGACAGCTTCCACTGGTGCAAAGAGACTAATACTAAAGTATACATGGGCAGAATAGCACAGTGATAAGGTGTGGAAGTAAGACAGCTTCCATAGGTGCAAAGAGACTAATACTTAAAGGTAGTAGGCAGAATAGCACAGTGATAAGGTGTCTGGAAGTAAGACAGCTTCCACTAGGTGCAAAGAGACTAATACTTAAAGGTGACATGGGCAGAATAGGACAGTGATAAGGTGTCTGGAAGTAAGACAGCTTCCACTAGGTGCAAAGAGACTAATACTTAAAGGTAGTACATGGGCAGAATAGCACAGTGATAAGGTGTCTGGAAGTAAGACAGCTTCCACTAGGTGCAAAGAGACTAATACTTAAAGGTAGTACATGGGCAGAATAGCACAGTGATAAGGTGTCTGGAAGTAAGACAGCTTCCACTAGGTGCCATAACTGTACCTAACCCTACTAGAGTCTCCCAAGAGAGAGACTAAATACTCACCTACCCCTCTACAAGCCCTATTGTAGCTAGGCATTTTATTTCTTTAAATCTTTACGTAAACAAACCAATAACTTCAAAACACACAAAACTCACCTTATAGCTGCCTCCTGACACCATGTTGTATATAATAAACAGTTAATTTCATAGTAATTAAATATTACCTAAGTAATTAAAACTCATTATATGAACAAGATCAAAGTAATAGTTTATTTAAACGCAGTTACCATGACAACATGACACAACAAAAAAAAGCACATGTTTATAAACAAACAAAATATAAATAATAATATTCTAAAAAAAGATCTACATATAACAATAAGAGCTGTTGTACCCTCCCTCTAAGTATTAGTCTCTTTGTCCAAGACTCGTTACCGATAATTTGAGTAGTTTTTCAAAAATGTTAGTTTTTACAATAAATAAATGTGAAAGCATTAAAAAAAGGCCTTGCGAAAAAAGCTTTCACTGATTACTAAAACTATCGGTCTCTAAAGTAACTTAAACTTTTAAAAGATGTCGACAACTTAAGTGTATTCGTCTTCTCCGAGTTTTCTCACTAAACTAGATCTCTTTAGACTATATCAAAATAAGAAACGATTAGAAAAAACTTTTACTAAAATAAGATTGAAATAGGGTTTAAACCACATCATTAATTATCTATATCCAAGTTGATAAAAGTTTGTGCTGCTTGCATTAAACCATGTTGCTGACCCCCCGCCACATTCTTGGCATCAAGTCACCCAAAACACCTTGTAATTGAATTTAAAGAAGAATCGGTCTTTCTTAGGTCAATAAATTTTCAAGAAAAGTTTCAAGAAATTTTGTTTACACAAAATGATCAAATAGTTCAGAACAAGAATAATAAAGGTAAAAAAATCTTGAGCTTTGAAACTTTCAAGATAATCCCTGATTGCTAAATTCTTTAACTTTAACTTCACTTACGAATATTAACTCTTATGATACCTCAAAAACTCCCTATTGCTCCTCTCCCAGAAAGAACAATAGCTGTGTTATATTTCTTAGTACTGAATTTGAACCAATTTTTCATTTAATGAAATTTATGAAATTAATCATAAATTAAAAAGTTAAATAAAACATAAATAAATAATAAAATAAAAAATAAAATAAATAATGATTAAAAAAATAATAATAAATAACATAAATAATAAGACATACATAAGAGTTGTAATTTCTTAGGGAAAAGAATAATATTTAACTAATCAGAGTTGCCAACTGAACCTAAGACGTATGGCCCTGATTTTATGCATATTATATGTTTATGGATTTTATATTAATGCAATACATAAAATGCTTTATTATAACTATACATTAACATTATAATTATCTATAAAAACAATATAATTATATGTATTATTAAGCAAATATAGTAATTAAATAATAACTTTCGTAAGGAGTTAGTAACCTCTATTCAACCTCATCTTACATATTTGGTATCCCCCCCCCTCGTGTATAGGCGTACTTTTATCCAGAATTTTTTATGTTGTTAGCACTATTTGTTTTACTTCTTTGCTTTAAGGGAAATTTTATCTTTTCTATCCATTTTTCTTCTATTGTTCTATTTTAATTTGCTTATTTTATTTGTGACCTGGATACTCTTCTTCTTCACGTAAGAAAAGTAACAAGATATTCATTCCGAACTCGTACAATAAAAGAATTAGAAACTATTTTGTTTTAACTGTCTTACCAGTGTTTTATCTTATTGAATAGCGCTCATTAGCGGCAACAACGTGTAGTAATGATTATTTGAAATTTTTTGTAAAGAAAAAAAGGATTTGTAAAGATTTCTAAAAGAAGGTGTTCTTGAGTGAGAGGAATCCAAAGTGGGCCCGCCCACCCAGGCGCCGCATCTTCCACTACCACTACAGGTGGAGGTTTTTTACCTTTTTTTCCTGAGATTACATCTTTAAGTTTTTGTTGGACCAATAAGGTGATTTCCTCTCCCGTTATTTAAGACACACCTCCAACCTGTTCATTAGTACCTGTTTTACTTTTCTTTATCCTTCTTTTTCTTATTTTTTCATTTCTACTTGAGTGCTTTTATTTACTTATTCAAATCTTTCTTTCATGATTTGAAATGTTTATTTTGATGAAATCTACATTGTTTGATTCCTATAAATAATTTGTTTATATATGTCGTTAGTTATTGTTGTTATTTTACTATTTCTTATAATTTATTATATTTAACCATAGAATAATACTAATATAGAAGGAGCTTAGGTTTGTAAACACAATGGAATTCCACTGATAACATGAAAGCTAATTTTAAAATACATTGCTTAAAAAATTATAATGCACATATACTCATATTTGTATTTGATGAATAATCGAGAATTTATTAAATAAAGAACATAGTAATCCAATGACCGGAAGTAATGCCAACTTTGTTGTAAGAAAAATTTCTATTGTTAAGGTGGCAGCATTACTTAAGACTACCAGTGTTGCTGTTATCAGTTATGCTCCTTCCATACAAGTATTCGTGCAGATTGAAATAGAATCATAGAATAGAGGACGTGCCCAAACATAGATCTTGCCCTAGGTTACTCTAGTCTCTAGTGTACACTGGAGTAACGTGCCGAACAAACCTTATGGTATTTTTCATATAAACTTTTGTTTATTTCTTTTAAAATGAATATAAGCAAATATAAATTAACTAAAATGAATAAAATTAGGCCTTAAATATTGAACAAACTTAAATAAATCGACTAAATCTCAAATCATCTTATATAGTTACGACTTTGTTTGAACAATTAAGGTCATATCAGAACACTTATCACGTCAGTGATACCAACTTCATAAATTTAGTACAGCTATCAATTATAATATAGATTAACTATAACAATGTCTTGGACAGAAAAGTAAAACTTTCAATAAGAGGAAGGTTATTAACCTAAAGATTAGCCTGGAATTCGAGAAATGTAAGAATATGAAAACTTTGAAAGCAAGTAGAAATCAAGTTATCTATTCTTATGGATATGAGGTGGTTTGAGAATATCATTAGCTTCTTAGTTCAGTACGAGGGTAAAGACAAAACCAACGTATCCCTTCCTTCCTATACCTTGTAAGACATCACTTGATTTATAAGTAACAATTGTTTTAATACAATAAAAGATATCTGTAACGTTCTTTACAGATTCCTTCAAGACAACACTATGCATTGATGCTATGAGTTGAATTCTCATAGTATCATTCTCATAAAGTGCCATTAAATTTAAATTTAAGCTTAAGAAATGAATTTATTCTTCCCAGGGATTTAAGTTGGCAAATATTGACCAACTTAATTGATCAACTTTTGAAATATTGATCAACTTTTTTGTTGATTTGAGTTGGTTAAATTTAAATTTAATTCATAATATAATTCAGCTATCACTATAAAACAAACTATTAATCAACGAAAAATATCATAGCACACCTTTTATCTGTTTAGTTACATGCCTATTTAAGACTTAAAAACAAATCTTGAAGGCTGACTCAATCCTAGTCTACAAATTGCACTGTTGTAAAGTAAACGGATCAATAAGCAAAATGTAAATTACAGAAGAAATGAATGACATAAAACATTTTACTTTTCCTCATTTATACCGTAGATATATAAGAACTTCTTAGGTTAGGTAACTGCTTTGGTTCTAAAGCATAAACCGGAACCATAAGCAAGAAATTGATTAGCACGAAAACACGCATTCCAAATGAAATTCGCCCGACGCCAGACCACTGCGCCAGT
This sequence comes from Microvelia longipes, assembly GCA_018340805.1. NCBI lineage: Eukaryota > Metazoa > Arthropoda > Insecta > Hemiptera > Veliidae > Microvelia > Microvelia longipes. Next base: position 2,938,639 of record JACMZG010001893.1, on the reverse strand, counting down.
ATTATTTAGTATAGTTATAAACTTATATAATGTAAAAAACTATAAAAAATTATCATTCCAACCAGGATTGTTGTTAAGCACCCAAACACGCATCTCAAAGGAAATTTGGCGGACCAGCGCGCCAGAATTATTATATAATTTGAATGTTCGAAAAGAGAGGACCTATTTGAGCGAAGAAGCCTTCAATACACTCTATGAGCTTAACCTGCCGACCTGAAACATTCTCCTTAAGCATTTTTGCATTTGTCCAATTAACGCTCGTGTGGGGCAACGATCTCCTATTAAAAACTGCCCCAACACAATCATAATTCTTATTTTTTATTATCTATTTTTTTGTCATTTTAATATTTTCTTTTTGTGTTTTTAGCGAACATGGGAATAGGTATGTAAAACTATAATAAAATTATAAAATTTATAACTGAAATGTCGGTACATAGTTGTACCGAGTTGATGCACACGTTGCTCCAAGTTTAAAATTTAAATATTTTGTTGTTGAATATATTGTTGTTGAATCCTAGTTGCATGTAAAGTAAACACTTTACAGCCATTGCAAAAATTCTCAGTAAAATATGATTTCATTACAGAGGATGTAAAGTAAACACTTTACAGCCATCGTAAAAATTGTCAGTAAAATATTATTTTATTGCTGAGAATGTAAAGAATTTATTTTCATAGCCGGTGATGTAGAGATATATTAGATACGTTGTTCACACGCGGGGATTGGCAAAGGGTGTTTAATCTCTCAGGGGTTCAACTCCCCCCCCCCCCCAGCAGTTGTGTGTGAAGGGGATTAAACACGGGATTCAACCCTGAATTTTTTTTATCGAGATAGAGTCTAAACGATAGGTTAAAAAATACCGGGTTGAACCTCCTGCCGAACCCCGCGTGTGAACAAAGTAAGAGATTCATTCACTGAAACTAAGAAACTACCATTTAGTGGACGCAAAATTTTACTTTAGGGCGGGCAAAATAGAATACTGAACACAAATTTCTCACATATAAAGAAAAAATATTTTTTTATTGTCAGTAATGGCTTAAGTTCTGATACATTGATATAAAAGGGGTGTTTAAAGGAACTCATTGCAATATGCAATATGGAGATGCGCGTCCTTACCTCCACTCTTCCTTAATTACAGCGGATTTAAGCCCGGTAAACTAAATTCATTCTTTCCAAATAGAGCCTTTAATTTTTTATACCTCCGAATTATGTGCTTCTTAAAACAATGTAGCTTCTATAGATAAATCAATTTAAATTTTAAAATCAATTCAAAAATTAGGTTATATTAAAACTTAGGAGCTTTTGGAGCAGAAAAAATAAGTATTTTGACAAATAATTCTTTGGAAAATATAATTTCTTTGAAATTCGATTTTAAAGAAAAAAACTAAAGGGAACAGAATAAAAAATAGATATTTTTTTCAAAAAATAGGGCACCCTTTTTCCGCCCGGTTTTAAATTTACAAAAAAAATTACTTTACTTCTGGATTGCGCTTAACATTTCCCACCTGAATTCTTCAAAGACTTTCTTTTTTCTCAATGATTGAATCAAAACAGAGTACTTTAAAAGTTGCTGTTAAATTATTTTCAATGCTTTAGACAGTAGCTTTGCTTCGCTCCGATCGAAATTTAACAAATCTCTGTAGCAGTAAAACTACAATTTACAGCCAAGTTGTATAAACTTAACTAAGTGACAATAATAAAAACCCTTCTAGAGGTTTTTTGATGGTTAATTTTGTACTGTTCTTTTAATTTTCATTTGAAAATTATTATCTTTAACAGAGTATTTGCATTACTTTTCTTTTACTACCTCCATAACTATCTAGTTACTCATTGTAAATTATCATAAATAAAGTATAAATATTTAAGAAGATAGCAAGAAAACAATATATTGTATTCAATATAAAATTGAGCTTTTGGTGGGGAAAAGTTATTTTAGATGAAAAAAATGCAAGTACTCTGTTAAAGACGTTTTGCCACAAACCTAAGGTATGTTTGTACATTTGGACATTTTGTTCCATATTTCAGTATAGTTAAACGTATAATATCTATAGATATTATTTATTATTTATAATATCTATAAGATATCTAATATCTATACTACAAGACACATGGTAATCCTGTTTCCTCGACAACCATACACAAGCATAATCAATCTATGATTAATTCATTACGGGACAATTTGTTTGCAAGATTTTCTTGCAGCCTGACTGTAAGACCGCTGGCGTAACTCCATACATTTTAACGTTACGCAGATTCATTTAAGTTCTTTTTTAACAAGCTATTACCCTTCTTAGTAGGTTAATCGAACATTTTAAAGAACGCCGCAAAACAAATTTAAAATCATGGATATGGTTGATCGAGGAAACGTGTTTACAAGTGAAATTGTAGTGTGGCCTAATAGAGTCACTCCATAAATATGTTGTTTTTGTTACAATATTTTTTTTAATCTCACACCAAAATATTGTTATCTCTCTTTTATTAAACTACATCACACTATTTGACTTCTCACCCTTAAGTTCTTAAATACTATAGCTATTTCTAATTTAAACTTAAGTGTTAAAAGTTAAATTCCATTTTAGGTTAAACCAGGATTTATTTTTGAGCTAAATTGATTAAAGAATTGAAAAGTAATCATGAATACCCCTATTTTAACTCCTTTCGCGCACTTCTTCATAACATTTACCTTATATCCCATTACCACTTTTTATCATGAAATCTTAGTTTTTATCTTGAAACCTAATCCTTAAAACATTTACCTAATAACTAATTACCACTTTTAACCTTGAAATCTTAATTTTTATCTTGAAACCTAATCCTTAAAACATTTACCTTATAACCAATTACCACTTTTAATCTTGAAATCTTAATTTTTATCTTGAAACCTAATCCTTAAAACATTTACCAATTACCACTTTTAATCTTGAAATCTTAATTTTATCTTGAAACCTAATCCTTAAAACATTTTGAAATCTTGACTTTTTTACCACTTTTAATCTTGAAATCTTGACTCAATTTTTACAACACTTACCTTATTACCAATAACCAGTTTTGAAACCTCAAATATCTTTACACTTATCAGTATTGTATTCACAAAAACCCTCAATTCAGATTTTTTTAGTTTCATAAAATTATTTAAAACTCTAACATCTTTAATTTCTTTTGCTCTAATTCTATTCATCATAGAAGTATTTATTAAATATTTACATTACAACAGTTTGTGTTTGAGAAGAGGAAGGTTAAGCAAATAACAGTATTAGTTCTTCAAGTCGTCGCGTGTAACAACCTCCTTGTATGTCTTGTTAATAAAAACACCTGTATTACAGTTTGTAACATACCTTAGTAAAAAAATAACCTTCCCAAAGTGTTATATGACATCATTACATACCATCTTTCTAATCATTAACTTTGTTTGAATAAATTTTAATCACTAAACATATGCAGACATTTCACAATATTTTTAACTCTATTGTTCCAGTGTTATTATAGTATGCTATTGAGAACACAGAGAAGAAAATCAAATTAGACAATGTTAATTACGCATTATTTTTTTTAATTATTTTTTTACAGTTAAATTTAAGTTGAGGAACTCAAACTGGCAACACGTACTGATAAAGACTCACTAACTTACTGATAAAGTGTCACCGAGAAGAATTCTTCTTACTTTCGGTACTAGTGCAAAAAATAAAATAATTCATTTAAATCAATGTAAACACCTATTTCGGTGCCTATTAACAGACATTTAATGTCAATAATACAAATAAATTGTTATTAAAGAAACTTACTTACTAAAGAAGCTTCCAGTTGAATTTGCTTGAGAGTTTGTGGTATTCAATCTTTCATTAAAATGGTTAAGTTAAAGACCCAGCACACTTCCTCTGCGTCTAAAAGTTAATATAAGAAGAATTATTTATTAATATAATATCATAAATTTAGGAATAAGCAGGTGGGGTTAATTTTTTATTAAAATTAATTTAAGCTTCTTGTCGATATCTAAGAAATGATACCAATGTTGAACTATACAGAATAGACAAACTAAAATTCCGTCATCCGAACAACCCTAGCCCTCTTATAAGCGTTTTTCTGACAAAAGATTGCTAAAATATTAAGTGAATATTACTAAAGATTTTTATTATACAAGTTTACTTAAAACAATTTAACATTAATGATTCAAAAGAAGAAACTAAAATGATAAAAAATAAAAAGGTATTTCATAAGAGTAATTAAACAAGCGAAGATGATTACCAACATGTCATTGCCAGGCCGTGTCATGTCTATAAGATGTCCTTTGTAGGCGTTGACAAAGGACATCTTTTTATTTTTTCATGTTTATGAGTAGTGCATGTTTTATAACATGTTTAGCAAAGCAGAGCACAATTGAATTAATTAAACCCCTTATTTGCAACCTTCACTTTCTTATTAAAGTTTTTTTTATTTTTGTGATTAATTATTAGATTCAATTATTATGTTTTGAAAAACGAAGAGTTTCGTTTTGAGTTACTTTTTTCGTGGCTTGTGTGTGTCGAGTGAAACACAAGCAGTCGTATAACCAATTCAAAAACTTACACAGTAGTCCCCAGTTTTGAAAAAGGAAATAAATTCATTGCGTTCATGCGTTGACATACATTGAGTTAATACGTTTAAATACATTGAGCTAATGCACTAAAAACATTGAGTTAATACATTAAAATACATTGAGTTAATGCACTAAAAAACATTGAGTTAATACATTAATATACATTGAGTTAATTCATTAAAAAACATTAAGTTAAGACAAAAAAATATATTGAGTCAATACTTAATATAAAAATATATTAAGTTGATGCATTAGAAAACATTAAGTTAATACATTAAAATACATTGAATTAATGCACTAAAAACATTGAGTTAATACATTAATATACATTGAGTTAATTCATTAAAAAACATTAAGTTAAGACAAAAAAATATATTGAGTCAATACTTAATATAAAATATAAAGTTGATGCATTAGAAAACATTAAGTTAATACATTAAAATGTATTGAATTAAAACATTGAAAAACATTTATTTATCTACATACTTGAGGTTATTACAAAGTTTCTCAATTGTCAAAATTTTACTATGAAATGAAATAAACAATAAAAACAAATTGATTGTAAATTTGTTTTAACATAAACAATAGTTAATACATAACATTGAAAAACATTGAGTTAATACATAATATTACATGGAGTTAATATACTTAAATACATTGAATTAATACATTAAAATATACACTGGAAAGTGATTTATATAGTAGCCTGCCTAAACATAGAACAATTTCAGCTTCCCTATTAAAGTCATTTTAAAAATTATAAATAAGCACTTTCCTATTAATTTCATTTCAGCAATTTCTTAAAAATTACAAATAAGCACAGGCCCTTCCGGTCCGCATTTTGAATTTAGATGTTTATAGAAATCTGATAGCCGAGTTGTGGCTGAGGTCTTGTTGATCGTAATTACTTCAATCTAAGACGCTAGGTGCTAGTTTAGTAAGTAGACGCGATGGTGCTGAAGCGTACAAATTTAATGAAAACGGGGATGACGCAGACAAATTTTTCTAATTATGTTTCTATCTCCTTCTATTATTATAAAAGGAAACAAAAGAAGACCTTTCTTATCATGATTATATACAATATAATAAACTAGAGCCTGACTAACAAGTTTAAAAATCTGAGGAAAACGTAAACCCTCGAATTTTGTGTACTCGCGATTCCTAAATCGGTTATGTGTTGTTAAAATTCATTTAAATATTTAACAGATGTCAATTAATATAAAATCAAAAAAATGTAAACAAACTTGACAGGCTAACGTTTTAGTAAAAACCAACTCCACGTCATCGCTTCCTTAACTAATTATTTTAGCTCTTTATCATCCTCTAATTCTAACTGATTTACAATTATATTTAACACATAAATGAATTGTCCTTAAACCGTTCATATTCACAGATATAGGTTTTACCTTAAAGGTCGAGATGGTATTTTCCCAATGTAATCTGAGATCGTTTTCAACTTTTAAATTTCTTATGTTAGACCTAGGAGTATGTATAGATAGAAGTATATAAACTCCTTGGTTAGACCTTTTAAAAGTTGCATTTACTTTTTCTTATTAAGTTTTTAGTGGATATAACCTTCTGGTTATCTTCTTTTAAAGGTTACTTGTATGTACAACGCTGAAAATCAACGCTTGTATTTACTTCTCTTTCATATCTTTGAATCATAATTGATGATACTGTTAGTACTTTCTTTGATTTAGATTTTATGGAGTAGTTGTCAAACAGCTTAATTCTATCACTTGATAAGAGAAGGAAGGGCTGGGACAGCTGCACTCTCTTCTCGGATTCGCGGCCTTGTTCGAGAGGGAGACTTCTTTTCGCGGCTTATTGACCGTTTTAGGGTCGATGAATAGTCGAAGGGAGAAGTCGATTAAATAAGAGTGGGGTGTCCAAGAATACTGGTAAGAGAAGTACTTCTGTAAGCCCAAGGAGGGGTATCGGGCCAGGTGGTTTCACGATAAGGAGTAACTACAGACACACACAGCTGCCTGGAGTTGCACCCTTTACTTACTACTAAGGGAGAGTCACTGGCCCTTGTACAATGCAAGACGTACATCTGCGATCCAAATTCCATATGTTCACTCCCTCCCTCAAGACGGCTCGCGACTTCTTTGTAAACATCGATTAACTTCAAAAATAAAAATCGACTTTCTATTTACCTACATATTAACTACGAATGTGAAATATTAAGAATCATCTGTTCAAAAACTGAAGGAGAAAAAGGAATGAAAGGCAAACGTAGGAAGAGAGTTTTGTTTACCTGGAAGTGTGCCATGTCTTGGGTTAAAAGTTAATCTTTCTCTTTAGTTAAAAGCTTTCAGAAAGACTGCTAAGTAAGAATTCTTATTTAAGGTTTTTGGCTTAAAGAAAGCAAGGGTTTTGTCTAAAGATCGGAAACACTAAATCTGTGGTTAGGGTGACACAAATAGGCTGAGCATGCATATAGTTTACGCTATTTACAAGTGTGGCAAAACATCATTTCTTCGCTTGTCTTCAGTCTAAACGTTTCATTTCCTTTAACTCCTTTATTGTCCCTTAATTCTTTTGTTTCAAGATTTTACAAACGTTGATTATTGATGTAAACTAACAAACGGAAAAATATAGGATCTATTTGAAATGTGGCACCCATGTAGTCCTAGTTTTTTAGACCAACAAATGTGTCAAGTTTCATCTCATTATGAGCATTATTCACTGTTCATAAAATAACATGTATACGTTGTTAAAAAAATCTTTAAAAATTGGGAAACCGTCTGATTGGGTTGAAACGTAAACGAGAGCATTTCATTATGCAATACAAAAACCTACAAGTTTTATTATAATACGGCTTTTTACATTTGTTAAACAGTATCGAGAGAGGAAGTAAGTGGATGGGTAACCGCTGGCGCAATACAAGATTTATTACAACTATTTCGCGTTATATCATAATTATTAAAAACGGTCCACTTTTGCATTTCGTTGTAAGACTTCAACATAAGCTTTTTTTCTCTGTAAATTCACTACCAGAAGAAAGCAATGCGAACAGATTGTTTAAATGCCTGGAATCACGAAAGCTTAACAAAAAACATTTTTTCACCTTCCAATTTTATCCTCTTGTTACCTCTGTTTTACTGTAAATGAAGGCACCAGTGATTAGTAAAGTAGCTATTACTGCCTCTATATCTGTCTTTAATTACTTCTAGAACCTGTTAGATAAATCCATGTTTTAAGATATTTCAGAGTCATAAGGGTACCCTCAGATATTTGCCGTTTTCTCCTCGTTGATATGGGCAACTTACCGACATTAGGAGAAAGTCGTCTGCGTAACTTATTTCATTCGATCATCGACCTCTTGTTGATTTAAAAGAATTTCTAATACACACTTTGACAAGGAGTGTACTTAATTAGTTCCATTTAGCCTGATCTAGCTATGTAACAAACGATAGAACTACGCTAAAATAATAAGAAATACATTTAAAATGTAGTGGCTTAGTTTATACTGTCCGTCCAGTTCTGCTGTTTATGCTAGTATGTGTCATACGCCTCTGACTTTTCAATCTCTGTGAGGAGTGTTCTTAGTAACCATCTTAAGAGTTAGTAAACATTAAATTTTGTATTAATTATTTAATGGAAAACAGTGAAAAAAAATATGACGAACACAAGAACATTGTGCAAAAGGAAAATTAATGCAAACACTAACAAAATGTAATCTTATTTATGTTTCACTTAATTGTGTATTTGTGAAACTTGAAATTGCTTGGTTAACTGAAACCTAAAACAGGAATAATGTTTTAGGGTTTATTAGGCTAGCTGATATTAACTGTTTCTTTTTAGCCCAAAAATCCTAGTTCGCAGCTCAATACAAATCTCACCTAAATGCCCATATTAAAATTAATAAACCACAACAGATTTTTTATGGGGGTTTAAAAACTTATAACTAGTCCCTCTAAAGATTTGTATCTTCCTAAAGGTCAGGACCTTTCTTTCTTAAAGGTACAGACAGGGTCACACACCTGTTATTAAGGTATTCATCCCTACATTCTGATAGTTAAGGTCGTTTCCTTAAGGCAGGACGTTGCTTAAACTTCCCTTCTTCCTTATATACCGTGAAATCATTCAACCCCTTTAAATACGTCATATTTCCTTTTATTACCGCATTCTTCTTCCTCGCATCGAATCTGTCTTTTAAATAAACGATCATTAAAAACTAATGCTTCCGCTAAAGGTGTTTAAAAAAACTTTGTAAAGCTGGAGTCATTTAAATTATCATTATCAATTTTCGTTTTAGGGAATTTTCAAAGGAAAATTTCAGGTATAGAGATTGGGGTCCAGAGGGGAAATTTTTTGATCCAGATTGAAATTTCGCCAATAGGTTTAAGGCATAAATAAATGCATGTCCGAGCTTAAAATTGGGCTAAAATTTATTTAGTGTATTTTCTTCCGGTCTTATACTATTTAGATTTTAGTAGCATATAAAAGGCTCAAAATTAAAATTAGGAAAAAATCAGATATACTCTCATTATTTTCCTTCATTAGAGGGAAAACATGAGTCATTGGACTCCTTTTCTTTGAGTATGAGTAAAATAATACGCCAACTACAACCATAATAAGCGAGATTATAATTATTACAGAAATTAAGTAAGTAATTAATATGGCCTTTACATTCGCCAGAATAGAAATAATCGTAACAAATTATCCTGAGTTAAAACACGAACAAACTCATAAATTCGCTAACATTTATGGATCTGTACCTACACTATTATATAACTTAATAAAAACCAATGTGACAATTTGCTTCTTTGCTTAATCCATAAATACAAAGAATTTGATCATTAGTTACTAAAACGGAAGAAAAAAAAACAAACAATAATGCACAGAGCTGTGTACCGGACATGATACAACTTTAACTGTTTTTTTAGGAAAAATATTTTCATAAGACATATGTTACGAATCGAAAGAAAAAGAACACGCGACATAGGACATATAGATTGGATATACCGGTAATAATTGCTTCGCCATATGGTTTCTTATAAGTACCTGGACAGATGTTTCGAAAGACGTTGATGCTAAGTATTGGTGTAGGCGCTTAAACACACTTTTTTTTATAAAGTTACCTTGTATAAAAAAAAGCGTCATGAATGAAACCAACATTGTTAGGTTGAAATTGATCTTGAAATCGATACATATCTTTAAGGGGTTTTTGTGGTTTATTTCTCCTTTGTGTGATTCACTTCCTTCAAATCACTATTTAATGCCATTTATATGAGGGTTCAGGTGAAAGAATGTAACCTGGACATGTACATACTATTTGCGGCCAATTTGATTAATGCAAAAGGTTCATGTTTATTACCATTATAACTATTATAACCAATTAATTACCTACCGTATAACAACAATTGCACATATTTAGCCTTCAGAAACATTAAGCATTTGTCCTAAGTTCTCTACTCTCTTTCCCTAACGCAAAATAATGTAAACCTTTGTATAAAACCCAAAAAGTATAGGTAAATGACAAAAAAGATATAAGTCTTTTGTAATATATTTATGAACCTATTTTATTTTATTCTTGTAAGTGTTTATAACACTTGTTAGCAATATGTTAACAAGTTTTTTAGGTTTTTTAGGTTGCTATAGTGACTCCCAAACAAAATAGATCTTATTAGACCAATAGATCTTAAAAACTGGCAAATAGTGTTTTTTTTCATTTCAAACATAATATTGAAGTTAAAGGCACATGGTATGAAACATCTGTACATAGTAGAGAGTCTCTTATCGTTATCATGACGACTTGGATGTCTGTTCGTCCGGTACAGATCGTTTCTTTTCCTATTTCTTATCATTACACAGATTAGAAATTATATCTATTATAACTTCTGTTTTTTTAAGAAACATAACGAGCGTTATCAAAAACATGAAACAATACTGCGTTTGTTAAGTTTATATTGTACTTTAAGAGATATAATGAAAAATAAGATTTCTAGAACTTCTGTTACATAGGAATATCTACAGTTGTTAAAAAAACGTTTGTTTTAATCCTATTTAAATTAATATGGAAATCGATATATACTTAAAAGCCTTTATGTGCTTAATTTTTTGAATAAAAATAAAGAAAATTGATCAATATCAATTAAAAACAGAATTGGAAATTAATAAATGTACAAAGGAAAAATAATGATAAATGATTTGATTATTGGACTGTTAAGAATTTAATTCTATTAGAAAAAATAATAAAGACTTCAGCCCTATTGAAATATTATGTTTAATTTACATTAGCGAAACGTAATTTACATCAATAGACGTTTGATGTAAATTATCACGTAATTTACATCAAATTCGCTTGGCGTCAATTATAAGATGTCAAGACGTCGCTTGGAAAAAAGATAATATTCAAATTGATAATACACGTAATTCTGTCCCTATAAAAGCACTCTGAAAGCAACGAGGAAGTATTGACGCCAGATCTGCTAATTATCTTCGAAGCTTTGGTATTAAAAAAACTCTAGCTCAATTTTCGGGTAATGTTTTATAGTCTGACCGGTAATCTAATAATTACTTTAACTTGTTGATATGTATTCTTAGACTTTCAAAGGAAAAATAAACAGGTTTATTTACTAAGTACAACCTCAAATTCATACTTTTTATAATCATGTGTTTATATATTTGCGTTGTTATAACGAACTAAAAACATGCTATTAATTGCTCATTTCAGCAAAATATTATTTTTCATAAGATAGACTTATATATTATATATCTACTGTTATTTATCATCTACTTATATTTTTTAAACGATTGAAAATTGAGAAAATTTACTAAAAGTTTTAGTTAAATAGGAACTAATGCCGGCAACGCTTTCATCTATTATTCAGTTAGCTTCTGTTCCGCGGAAAACTTTAATTTTTAAAGTAAACTCTCAAATGTAGTATTTGTTAAACGGTTATTAAGTTAAAATATAAATAATTTAGAACAAAGAGAATAGAGAGTCACTCTGTGAAAAGTTTTTTTTTTAAATAATTGCAAAAAATGAATTAAAAAAGAAAATAACAAATTACTTAGGAAATAAGGTTTACAACCTTACTTTTTTATGAAATTTATTTTATAATTCTTCAATTAAAAAATGGCTAAATCTAAATGGTAAATTTAAATATTTATTTTCAATCTCTATTAAATTGAACTATCAAACTTGTCCAATTGAAGGTCGTGAACCTACAATTAAAAATAAGATTTTTCTAAATTACTAAACAATTAAATAAGCAAGATGTAACCAAATAAAAATCACGAAAACCATCAAAAATAATAATAACAAAATATGTCAAACATTATAATTACAATATATGTCAAAAATAATAATTTCAAAAATGTCAAAAATTATAGTTACAAAATATATCAAAAATAATCATTACTAAATATATAAAAAATAATGATTATACAAAATTTATCAAAATAATTTTAAAAACATGTTTTTATTGAAATAATAATTACATTTTCATTAAGAAGTTGCATAGTTAATAATAAATATATATTTTTTAGAGAAAAAGGTAGAGAAAGACATAATTCATTCCTAAAATTAATTATTAATAAAATTCTAGGTAATTATCATTTATTAGTTCTTAACTTTTTTCCATTTTTTAAGTACAAACAAAAAAATAATACCATGGACAAAGTTTTAGGGAAAAATTAAGCAACAGTATATTAAGAAGTTTCCGACAAATATTAAATATATTAAGTATTCAAGAATATTTGAAAAAAGTAAATTAATAATTGATCATTTTTATGAAACGTAAATAAAACATTTATAGCAATTGAAAAACACACGTTTTTTTACTATTGCTGCGTAATTATATAAAGGATTGTGTCTTTGATAAATGGAAACGTACCTCAATGACTTTTATCTGCTGAAAATAAATTTAAACTTCTGTTGTTATAGTGGATAAATATAAAATAAATAAAGATTATTATTTTATCTATGCAATTTCATGCAGATTAGGTACGTTTTTCTATTTCTATAATATATGGCTTGTATGTATTTTTAGAGCGACAGTAAATTTTATTACAACATCAAACAAAAATTTTATTTTATCTACTTTGGCAGAAAAATACTACAAGACTAAATTTAAAGTCCTAGAAGATAAAGAAAAAAAATCTTTACATAAGACTATACGCTACTCGGCAGTAAGGAGTTTTGTTTATTGCGTTGGAAATAAATTATTGACTTGCGACCGCTTGTCATTAAACAAATTTCCACGACAATAAAATGCCAATTTGCTGCCGAGTAACGCAAAAGTGTTTCTAAACGCGTACCGAACAGAGAGTCCAAGATAAATAGCGTCGATTAATTTAAAATTAACTAAAATTCCATACTAACAATTGTAAGGGACTAAGTACGACACTAAAACTTCGAACTCATAGGCGCGTGCCGTAAAATACTTTTACCTAAATAGTTTCGATTAATTAAAATTTGAATTACCACATTAAAACCTATTGTTATAAAAACTTAAATAAGTTACCATAATTTATAAAAACAACTTATGAACAAAAGACAAAATCTATAGAAACGCGTAGACGATTGTAAGATTAGTAAAATAGGGAGGGATGCAGCTGGCTTCTCTCGAAGTTGCGGATCTTTTTATCAAAGAGTCAAACAATAGACCTTGCCATATGCCTGAAATTTTTATCTCGAGCCTAAGATTCTATAGCAGAGTTGCAACCTTTAAGGTCCCCTATTAATTAAAACTATTTTTAACATCATTGATACTTGTAATGAGTCTTTGAGCAAAGAAAGCCAAAATCATTGTTATCAACTTAACTCTTTTTAACTGTTTTTCTGATAAAAGTAAATTTTTTGATGTTTTTTTTTTAAAAAACCTTATTACTAAACTACTGTAAATAGTTTCATATCTATAAAAAATATATAAATAAATAAAAAGTCTATAATCTATAAAAATGTATAAATTAAAAGATAATTTTTCCACCAAATCAGTATTACCAATAGAACAGATAATTAAGTAAAATTATTGCTAAAACAAATTGATTAACAATTAAGAGTGGTTTGGCGTGAGTTTCTTCGGTCATTGGTGATCTTTCAATAAGATCTTTAAATGAAGTTATAGTAATTAGAATGTTAGTAACTTAGGCCCTTTTTGCAAGATCTTTTAAATTATAGTCAGATTTAAACTATAAAATTAAAAAGGTTATTTAGAGAGGGTAACATAGAGCCAATATCGTGTAGCTACTGTTTTTTAGAATAATGAACTGGGACAACATATTTCAGTTTAAAAATATTGGAGTAAATGTGCCGGTCAGAAGGGTACAGTGTGGTTACAAGTTGTCCGAGTGGTTAGAATGGGGGTTGGACTCTGATTTTTCTATAATTAGCCTGAGATAAATTACATCCGTATTATGAAAGATCCTTTGCAAATTAAGAGACTAAGTTTAAATTCACAAATTATAGGCAAATGTTAACCTAATAAATACTAAAGTAATATATAAACCAAGTAGAGAAGCAAGTGCGATTTCTGTCAGACCTGGCATGTAGTTCACCCAGGGAGTTGGCTCAAATTTTCCTATGGGAGCGGCCATTTTTTACCCTTGTAAATATAAACAAACTATATAGAGTACTCAAAATGTTTGTTTTTATTGCATTTATTTGTACTTTTTAGTACAAAAAGGTAATAATTTTTGTAAGAAATACGTCATATGTCACATCTAATAGAAGTTTAAGGACGAAACTTTAAATACTAGGTTTGTTTAAACTACTTCAAACGAACGGCTAATTAAGCTTTTTTTCGTGTGTACTTCTTAACTTAAAACATTTTTACGAGTGATATTTGTTTTTTCCCTTTAAAATATTAATTGTAATTAGTATTATAACAACTTTAACCCAATATTGTTGAATGCAATAAAAGCAATCGTAATTTTAAGTTAGATTTCAGGCAATACACTTTCGTCTATATGTTCTTCAAAATCTTAATAAATAAATGTAGTTACCTTTATTATAGTTTCTCTTTTTTTAAACTAATTTATTGTAACAATTATTTCACAGAATTTAATACAAAATAATTAAACCGTCACGTAACGATAACAAGTAAAATTCAACTAATGTTATCAGTGTTGCCAATAAAATTAAGAAAAAAACGTAAATTCTAAACGGCGCATGCGTAGTTAATCCAATTTTAACTATTTTTTATTTTTGTCAGCTATCAGCTGATTACGCATGTCTAATTTTTTTACACAGGTTAGTATAGGAGTTTCTCTGCTTGGTTTTATATATTATTAATAAATACATAATAAGATAGCAAATCGTTTTGTATGTATTTATTTGGGATTATACGAAACCATCTTAAAATACGGTTTAAATCTTTAATTTGTGTTCCATAAAATTTTTTCAGTGTTAAAAATATCTTCCTTATTGACAAACAAAATACGTTTATGAAAGTTCCAAACGACGTAATGCACTAATAAGTAAGTTTACGTATAAGAAAACACAATGAGGGGCCAGGTGTTGATGACGTCATAAGAAATATCGAAGAATGAAATCAGCTGGTCTTGTGGGCTTTTAAGTATTTCCTTTGTAGACTGTCTAACTTTCTTAATAAAAGCTTATGCCTTTTAAGTTTTTTAAGAAAAGGTACCTTTAACGTTTTACTGCACATCTGGTTAAGTAAACAATAATATCGATTCGCAGGGTGAGCATGCATGGTAAATAACTTGGTTATTTCCGTATTCAAATTATGGACAAGCCATTTGTGTAAACCCTTTATTTCTTCTTCTATCTTCGTAGACTTACTTAAATTAAAGTTAAAAGTAAATTATAGTGAATGCATAATCGGGTGCTTTTTATAAAATTTCTTAAACTTCGGTATTTTCCCAAGGGTATATTTGCGTTGATCGAGAGGCCATTCTGCCACTAAGATAGAAGTTTTAGACGACGGGATGGAACGCACGTCAGTCTATGGAGCAGTGGGGCAGTATGCCAAAGGGTCGTTGAGATTAAAGATTCTTTAGAAGAACATCCCCTACTCGTACTTTATCCCGTCTCTTGCATCTGCCTGGATCAAGGCTTCCCCTCGTCTCAGATCCCGTTGTACTTAGTCTTACAAAAGAACCCAAATCGATAAAATGTTTTTAAAATAGAAGACAAAATAGTACAATCACTTCTTTTCGAATGTGTATAGAGTAACAGCATGAGACCATAATTTTGATTTTGATCCTTATTACTTACATCAATAATTGTTAAATTGTTAAAGTAAATATTATTTGAAAGATTTCGACAATACGTCACAAGTTCTATCTAGCACGCATGCGTTATAAACAATACAAGAATACGCTTTTTAAACTATAACTTTCAATCTGTAGAATTTATCTTTTATTATTATCTAACAGTAGATTTTTTCATATCATATTTTTCATATTTATGAAAAAAATAAGATTTCTACATGAAAAAAGTAAGCATTGCGTTAATGTTTAATAGTAATTATGCACCTATATAATCTATACATTTGAAACATCTCAATATAATTAGTCGAAGGCGCCTGGTCGAAGGCGCCTAAAAATTGAGAACTTTGGATAAGAGGACTTGCTTCCGTGTTTCTATGCATTAAGTGTATAGATACTTACTCGTATAGATACTTAAGTGTAGTATACTTACGTGTATAGATACTTACTCGTATACTAATGTGTGAAAATGTTTTTTCACAGTAGATTTTTCATAAGAAAAAACGAAAAAAAAGACATCTATAGGGTTTAATTTTTTTTCTTATTTCCACAACGTGTTGAGCGATACGTCTTAAAAAAAATTAAAAATTATTAACAAGTGCCTAAAAATTACTAACTTAGGCACATAATTTTATTCAACACATCTATATCCAATTAGACATAGATGCTTTCCATACAGGAAACACCCCAAACAAAAGAATCCAATTCCCATTAATCTCCTGAAGCAATGAAAAAGTCAAATCTTTTATTCAAAATTACTGTTGCGTCCAGAACCGACACGAAAAAAGCTACAGGTGATAGTTGCTGAGACTCAAGTAATTAGGAAGTGTATTGAAGTAAGCATAAATTATGCCGTGCTTTACTTTTCTCTCACACTAGCCGTGTACTAGCTGGCATTATCCCTTATCTATATGGCACCGATCTCCCCCTGTTAGAAATGCATCTCTATACACCAACTAACTATAATTAACATTTTATTTTTCACGAAATTGTAATCTTAACATTGCATTTATTGGTGTGAACCAACTGTTGATACAATTTCGCTTTATTCCATCATAATATTCAAAACTTAATACGTAATATAAATAATTCAAACAATTTGTTTACATTTTATTAGACTTTTAAACAATTAAAAATGTTTACGCGAGTTTAAGAGATCTCTTATAATTATCAATTAATAATTCTTTCTACTTCATTTACTTAGTACTTCGTAATTAATTATCTAATTCTTGTTTAATATTTTAAATCACTCGATTTTTCCAATCATATAAATTTCAACGTAATTTTTAATTTTCTTGTGTTTTTATTTTCATCGTTCTTAATTTTACCTTCTTAGAAACGTTTACTTCTTGTATTTTAATTATAAAATATTTCATTTATTAATTTTACGTCTTAACAGCGAAGGAGTGTCTTGCATTTAAGTTTTTTTTACTCTGACAGAAAAATTAATAAATCTTTAGTGTAAAAGCACAGGCATGGCAAAATAAAGTGCTGCCATGGCAAAATAGCTGGAGATTTATATTGAGCTATTTTTATATTATCAAAACAATTTTCGTCTTTTGTATATAATTAAAATAATTTTCAAGTGGCGTCTTTTAAAGTCTCATATTATTCTTTGATAATGTTTTTACTGATGAAGGAGTCATTATCTAATTATATAGAATTTCTCTTTTCTCAAGATTTTTGTCTTGTCGTCTTTCTCAGAGTTGATGTTAATAATTTTCTTTTTAATTTTTAGTACACTTTTTATTATAAAGAATGTAATTAAGGAGTAACGATTATGAAAATAAAGAAGTGGATTCACAATTTTTTAAAAAAAGAAAACGCTTCAAGAAGGTTACTTTTTAAGATCAAAGGGCGTTCTTACGAGGACAACTTTAAAGATGAGGGAGTTAAAAAGATTCTTTAGCTTTCGCGTTCCTATTTCTTCATATTTAGTATAAGTAATAGCAGTAAAGACTTTGACGTAAAACATAAAAAAAAACAAGAAAAAGATTTATTTTTCTGTTTACTTTGAACGCATCTAAACAATACTCTCGACTCTTTATAGTCGACATTATCGCATTAAGGTCGCATTCTTACTGCTCGCCTTTTGATTTTTTTTAATTTTACATGAAACGAAAGCTCTTTATTTAGATTAATACGAAAGAAAATGTATGAGGAGATCTGACAAAAAAATGAAAAGATAAAGAAAGCATTGAGTGTTAAAAAATCGTGGAATACTTAACTAAATTTATCAATATCGAGTACTTATGGAAAATAAATGTTTCGGTAAAATTACGTTACATTTGCTCGATTTCAGGTTTACTTATCACATTATTATTTTTGAATAATAGCTTGTCTTATAAATTGGAAGTTAATTCAAAGAGCAAGAATTAAGGCAGAAAAAGGACCGGAAGGATATGAAGCATAATGACTTGAGTTGGCGATCGCAGACAAAGAGATGCCGAGAGCAATTTCTTTCTCTCCACTGTCCTTGACTTCACATCAAACTGTTATTATATTTTTAATGAATAATATTTGTATTTAACAATGAGGCGGGAACATTATAGAACGGAGATAGAAAACTCTGTGTCGTAGATCTCATGTATTTATGAGTAGTATCGAGAGTTGAGAGTGAGATACGGAGATACGCTCCAGTGATGTTTTATTGTCCAGTCCGGGGGTTTTTACCTTATACCTCGCCGGACCTAGATCTCAAGTCGACCCCGGTATAACGAGGCCGCGGAGGAAGTAGGCTCCGGTATTGTCCACTCCCGACAATGAACGCGAAAACTACTTCCTAGCTGTAGATGCCGATGCCGCGGCTTCCGGCCGGAAGAGGTATTGTCCTCAGGTCACCTGTAGTAGTTTTGTGCTTCCTCTATGCTATCTTACTATTACAGTCCTTGTTACACGGGCCTCCGAGCCTTTTAAACAGAGTCATCTATTTCCGGAATCATAGCGAGTCCGTCCTACAGGAAACACGCCGGATACATTTCTATCCATCATCATCTCTGAGTTGACTTGGACTTATTCTTACTAATATCCTATCCCTCATACTGTTGCTTGACACGCTCCGACACTTTAAAGGTAATTTTCTCTCTTCGCCATAATCCTGCTACTTTCTAGTTACCTTAATTTCCTTTTAATAAATTTTTAGAAGCAAAGAATATTAAATAAGTAAATCGAATTCTTCCAAAAAGAAATTTCCTCCATAATATACGAAAACAAAGTTAATAAGAAAATAGTTAAAATTGCGAATCGTGAGAAGTTCTGATTTAAAGAAGAAGGAGCGACTTAAAACGTCTTAAGGAAGAAGAAAGACTTCTTAAAAGGAATAACAAAAGGTAAGGATAGGGGGTTGTAAAGTTGAAAGGCAACAAAACAGTGTGTAACGAGACCGGTTTGTATTCCCATAAAGTCAGCACCCTTCGCACTTTAACCTTCACGGGAGGGAGGCTTTCTTAAAGAAGTCCCCTTCTCCTTAACTTTGCTTTAACGGCTTCTTATTTTTTCTCAACTTTTAAACGTTAAAAGTCTTGCTTCACCGAACGATAACGTGACGAAGAAGTGGCCCGTATCTCAGGGACAGTTTCTTTTCGGTACGGAACGTCTTACATGAAGTGTTTTAACGTCTTATATCGCGATAAGGACACAGGAAAGACTTGATGCGTGTTGTTTGACTTCAAAGTGAACTTTATTTAATTTTTATTCTTAAGTTTTTTTTTTTAATTTTTAAAGGAGTGCAACTGAAAGGTATATAACATTTTACGAATAACTTTTTCCGAACAAATTGTTACTAATTAATAAATTACTGATTTTTAACTTATTAATTATTTCTTATCAATTATTTTTTATAAAATATTTTTTTTTATAATCCTATTGTAAAATAAATCTTCTTACTAACCTTCAATTTATTTAGTTAATTTCTTTCAATAAATATTTAATGAACACAGTATTAAATATTGAGTGTGTTCATTATTTATTTTATATTTTTATACTATTTTTCTTACTTTTATACGTATTACTATTTAATTTTACGTCATTTTAACATTTTTTTTAAACCGTGACGGTTAATAACTTATTTGATATCATAATTACTACATAATATATATATATATATATATATATATATATATATATATTCAATTGAACTTATTATTATCATTATTTAACTTTTATTTGATAAATGAATAAATACGTTTTGATCATCTTTCGAGTTAAATTAATAATATCGCTAAATTTTAAGTTCCATAGAGAATCATTGAGTTCATTTTAACTATTAGAACTATACAAGTTTATAAGTTTACCACAGATTGATGCATTTCTAAATTGATCAAAACTTCTAAATTGTCCAATTAAATTATTTAACACCACTACTGCTCAAATATTTTAAAGAATTGTTTTTTCTTTTCATTGATTTCCCTCTAATTGAATTTGAAATAATCAGTTTAAAATTCAAATATTTTTAATATTGTCGTATAGTGCTCTCTAGTGGATACAAGTGACACTTAATGGCGGGAAAATATGTATTCTTCTTCTTTTTTTTATTTTCATGGAGCCAGGGTGCATGTCATTACATAAGGATATAAGAAAAAGTTAATACAAAATATTACTTACGACACCTCCTATAATAATTTGCTATTTTTAAAGATCATACGCGACTTTTTGTATCAATTTGCTAGTTTTAAGATCTTACGGAACCTTCTATAATAATTTGCTATTTTTAAAGATCATACGCGACTTTCTGTATCAATTTGCTAGTTTAAAGATCTTACGGAACCTTCTATAATAATTTGCTATTTTTAAAGATCTTACGCGACTTTTTGTATCAATTTGCTAGTTTAAAGATCTTACGGAACCTTCTATAAATTTATTTTTTAAAGATCTTACGCGACTTTTTGTATCAATTTGCTAGTTTTAAGATCTTACGGAACCTTCTATAATAATTTGCTATTTTTAAAGATCATACGCGACTTTCTGTATCAATTTGCTAGTTTAAAGATCTTACGGAACCTTCTATAATAATTTGCTATTTTTAAAGATCTTACGCGACTTTCTGTATCAATTTGCTAGTTTAAAGATCTACGGAACCTTCTATAATAATTTGCTATTTCTAAATATCTTACGGCACTTTATCAACTCGAACAGCGAAAAATCTTGCACAACCTCCTCAATTGCAACCTACCTTTCAACGAGGATAGATTTTACAACCTTAGACCTCAGTACCTAGAGCATAAACATTTTTGTTAAATCGCTTTCTGATATGTAACTCTTGTCTCACTTACAGATGCGAGAAACAAGAAATGTGCTTTTAAAGATGTTATTAAACTGTACAAAAGATTTTAATTCTTACAGCAGGGGAATATAAAGGTTCTGTTATTGACTTTGATTGCTGTTGATCGTCAACCTGTGTCTACTAATAACCGCTTGTTTCCTTAGCGTTGATGACCTGATTGCCTTCAGAGTGGAAACCTCCGGCCTATCCCCCTTATCTTCCTTTTATCCCCTTGTCTATTTGAACCTCTTCCTCATTAGTTAGGTTTCTCATCAAAAGAATATTTTTATTTTTTTCAATTAACAAGATTTCTTAAAGATTCTTAACTATCACATTCATAGTCATATTTCTTAGTAAAGCTATCCTTAAAGGCAATGTAACATAAGACAATTGTTCTTTTATCAAATGAAGATTCCACCTTACTACCTGCTATAACCTCTTTTTCTAATAATAATCATCTTTATTTTATATATAAATGACAAAAACTATACGAGACCAATAAATAATCTCTTGACTCTATGTATTACTTTTGTAGAAAGAAGCATGAGTTTAGTTACCTTAATTTATTGATGTAAAGCTCAATATTTTTCAACTTGTCTTAATCTAAATAAATCGGGTACGGGGTACCTCAAAACTTTTCCTTATCACATCAAATTTGCTACGCTCATCCTCACATCTTAGGACTCTCTTTGCTCGTCCTCAGACTATACAAGTCGGTAATTTATACTGCAACACGGCTTCGGACTCGCTTTAATCGTCCTCAAACAGTAAAAATATCAGTTTCATTCCCAGCGGTCGCCCATTCAGGCACTGACCACATTCAATGCTGCTTGAATTTTCATTCAACAAAAACCATACATATACTTTGAAACGAAACTTAGTATAATTTATTATTACGTAAAGGTGCACACGAAGTGTTCGTCCAATTTAGTGACGAACTCAATCGGATTATTATACATTTTTTTTTAAAGTACATACACAAGTCATTCGATAAAAATTGAACTAATTCTGGTAATGAAATGAAACTTGGCACATATGTTAGTCTATACACAGCCAAATCTCAACTTATTTTCGTGTTTTATAATTTTTTAAAATTATTTGCTGAATCATTATTAACGGCTAATGACGTCATAAAAAATATTTATGAATAGCACAACTACACATGTATAAACTGATTTTTATACGAAGTTTCAACTTTCTAGCATAAATGCACTGCGGGAGCTACGATGGTAACAGACACATAGACAGACTACTTTGTGAATACCACTAAGGAGGCCTTAAAACACCTGAAACGGATAAGTCAGGTGACATCCCGGTTTCGGATTTTTTCCTAAACTTTTCCGGTTTAAATCTTTTCAAAACTTTTCATATATCGGTTTAAATGAGGAAACGTAAAAAAATCAGTCTTAATAAAATTAACCTATTTTTACCAAAGATCCACTTTTTGGTTCCTCGTTGAGTTTATTATACAAATTACTAGTATCAGATAATTGTAAAGTTTTGTACCACGAAGTATAAAAATTTATGATAATTATCTTCTTAAAATGTAGATTAGAATCCCATTACTCAAAAGCGGAGGCCACTCACAACATCTAGGAGGGGCAAATACATTCTATATAAGGCAAATATCTTGCCGTAAAAAGTTTACTGAATTCGGTCCATAATTCAAAGAGGGCAAATAATTTAATTGCGGAGGAAAGTGCCTTTTTTATTCTAATCTTGCTTTGATACAGCTAGATGGCTTCCTCAGGGTTAGTCTATTGGCTCTATGGTAATCTTATACTATTTTTTTCATCTCAATTATCAAGCTGAAACAAAGAACTACATTCCTTTTACGTGGAGGGTGATAGGTAATAAGAAATATAAAT
The DNA here is from genome assembly GCA_018340805.1 of Microvelia longipes. Taxonomy (NCBI): domain Eukaryota; kingdom Metazoa; phylum Arthropoda; class Insecta; order Hemiptera; family Veliidae; genus Microvelia; species Microvelia longipes. The sequence goes on along the minus strand of JACMZG010001893.1, from coordinate 2,915,753 downwards.
TGTATAATCATAAATGTGATAAATGATATAGATAGATTACAAGAAAGATAAATAAAAAATATATAAAGAGTATAGAGTAGAAAAAAAAATATAAGTAGTTAGATACTAAAAAAAGATAATATTTAAAAAATATGAATAGCAAACAAAAATTGCATTATTATAACATTGATAAATAATATTAAAACATATAGATAAATAACAAGGAAGATACATAAAAATAGTAAGGTATTAAAGAAGATAATACTAAAACGAAATAGTTACGAATAGAAAACAAGTAACGCGTGCTATTTGATATCATATTGCTAAATATTTACCCTAAAGATAATTATACCGTCTAAATTTGCTTGAGTGTTGTATAAATTAAAAGAAAGGCAAAGAATTGAGTGACATGAGTTCGGGTCCAAGTTTCCTGCGGATGCTGCTAATAATTTATACTAATTATCGACCCTAGGTCTTACATCACATCGGATAAGATGTTTAATCAGAAGAATTCTGTTTAATTACAACACTTGCTTCATGTTTGTTTCGTTTAGACAAATTAGTTTAACTTTTTATTGAATTTCCTTTATTTATCTGTTACATTTAGTTAGTCTTAAAAGTTTGAACTATCTTGTAAAAGTTAATGCGAACGAAATTAGATATGAGTACTATTTATATCTTCGGCAAGTGTAGGACTATTATAAGTTTGTGCATAAATGAGAATAGTGGACGCTTAAATGAGAAAATAGCCTGTACATAAAAGAACCATAATAGATAATTAAGTGTAATATTAGACTGAAAACGTAAATTTAAAGAATATAGATAAAATTAAAAGCAAAAGTTTAAATAAATAGATTATTTTAAGTTGTTAAATCTTACAGAGTCAAAATATTTAGTTTGATGTGAATGCAAAAGTTTAGATGAAAACATAGATTAAATATTTAAAATTAGTAATAAAATAATCTTAATAATAATTATATTAAATGTGATACCGAAAGCAACTTGTATTATAATTTACAAGTTCTTATAAGACAGTACAATTGATATAGTTCGTACTTTTTTTTTGGAAAATTCTCATTGTTTTAACATTGTTAGTGAAAAACCTCAAAAGGGGTTTAGTTAGAAATATCAAGGAAAATAAGCAGTAATAATGATAAAGCATATTCAAAATTATATTTCTCCCTATATCATAGACCACAGTCTTTGTAAATTATTATTTTAGCACTGTTTTCCATTATTAAACCTATAAACTTAATGATAATAATTCGTAAAGTTATAATACATAATAGGTTAACGCATAGGTTTGTTAAATAGGTTACGCATAGGTTTGTTAAATAGGTTACGCATAGGTTTGTTAAATAGGTTACGCATAGGTTTGTTTAATAGGTTAACACATAGGTTTGGTTAATAGTTTAACGCAAGTGTAAAAGTATAATGAAAATAGAAAAAGTATCGGTAATTACAAGTAAAGATAAATTGAACAAATAAACGAAAAGTACCAATAAACAGTCATCCATTTAATTATTAAGGATTAAACAAATATGTTTTGTGTGTAATGCAACAAGTTAAGGGTAGCTTAATTTAGTGTTTGGGCTGGTTCATGCCCCCCCCCCCAATATTTTGGCTGTCCCTCTTCTTATATAACATACTTTTTAATTTAAATAAAAATATTTTCCATTTTGTAAATTTTAATTATTTATTAACACATAACAATACCAAATATATAATAAAAATTTGTCTTCTCCGTCTTTAAACTATTTTTCTCCAGAATTGATTTAATTTAATTCTCCTTTTGTACCTAATTCAAATTTATCATTATCACTTTTATGTTTTTCTTCTTCCTCTTTTTTTATATTTTCTTATATTGAGGGTTTTTCCTTTCTTATTTTATTTTACATTTATATTTAATTTATTAATTGCATATACTACTACTTAATATTTATGAAACAATAATCCGTGAAAAATCATACAAATATTTATGGAGTGACTTTAATGTGCGATGTAATTAATGGTAATTGTTTTTAGATACTAATTAATACAATTATTTTGCAACATTACTACATTTTAAATGAGAAATTTATAATATATATATATATATATATATATATATATATATATATATATATATATATATATATATATATATATATATAATATATATTAATATATATAATATATATATATATATATAATAGGGAACTTATAAATCGATAAATTAATGTTATAAATAATATGATTAATTAGTAGCTAATATATTGTATATGCATACAAATGTTTGTGTCTTTAATTGGTGTTGCTATTAATTTTAGAGCATTGAATGGCCTATATATTGCAACCTATTTATAATAGGTTATCTGTTCGTATTAATAGCTGACTAATTACCCCTTATATCCGTCGTATGGCTCGTGCCCCTTCCTTGTTTACATATACACGACAGTAAGTATGTGACTGCTATTTTGATAAGAGATTTGTTACCTTAGAGGTCTCTAAGATAACGGTTAGCAGTTTCAAGACTTATTGTTGTAGTAAGTGAGAAGCAGCTGTGTCAGTCAGAGGAACTAGGCAGGTGAGTGTGTGTGAGTGAGTTGGAGGGGGCACGAGCCTACGGCATATTGCACCCCGCTACACAATAGCTAACAGTTGGTCCTTTTGCACCTTGCAGGGCTCGACACGGGAGAGTAGAGGGGGTTCAGGCCTGCTTCGCCCCCACTCCCCCCCTCACCAGGCCCTTCGGCCAATCGCACCCGGCCTTTCTTATGATGTCATCGGAGGAGGAAGCCGACTGTTTAGCAGCTTACGGAGATAGACTTTCAAAGAAGTCCAAACGGTCTAGGCAACGCGTCGACGCAGGAGAACCACGTAACAGTTATTCGAGTATTCCGAATTTTAGTTCGCGACCGAGTTTTCTTGGAGGTGGCTTGTATTCAGCCCTGTTTTCTCAAAATCACCGTCACCCGGGGCTCCTCGGAAGGAGCTTCGGTCCCCCATCTGAAATGTTGAACGAATTACTAGGTCGCAAGAGACAGGAAGGAGACGAGGCCTCCGGCGCCTCTGACAGCCCGCCTCCAGTTGATGCTGCTCATCATATGCTCAGAGATATCCTCCAAGGAAAGAAAAAAGAGCTCCTAGCTCTCGAACAAGAACTTAGAGCCGTGTCTGTTTCGTCTCACGGAGACCCTCCTTCCCCCGAAAATAATAATACAATTAATAACAATAATAATAATGAACTAAAAAGTGTCGCTCTTTTGAATGGTACCGAGTTACCTCACCCGGTCGAGCTTAAACCTGTCGTAGAAAATGGTGTAGTGGTAGTTGAAAATGGTAATAGTGGTGATGAAAATAATGTTGCGGAAGAAACTTTGAGTGACGATGGTAAACAACGGCGGGAGGTCACGACTGAAGATGAAAATAATATGATTCAAGGTAGTGACTCGGAACAATCTGTAGGATCTCCTGGCTCGGATTTAAAAATAAAAGAAGAACCTGACGAACAAGGTAAAGATTCCTCTCATAAATCAGAAAGAAGGGATTTAAAAAGAGCTCGTGTTGAAAATATTGTATCAACAATGAGAGCTAGTCCCTCTTTACCGACCCAAGTAAACGGGTGCAAGAAAAGAAAACTTTACCACCCACAACAGCACGATGTCGAAAGATATTCGAATAGTAGTGCAAATATGAATCTGTACATGGATGATGAGACCGTTGATAATTCTGATAATGAAATCCGTCAGAAGAAGGTCGAAAAAGACGCTCTTAAATCTCAGTTAAGAACTATGCAAGAACAACTTGCCGAGATGCAACAAAAATATGTCCAACTATGTACTCGTATGGATCAAGATTCTGAATGTCCAGATGGAGAAGAAGGTTGTAGTGATATTGAATTGGATACAAATAGCCTATCTCTGCCTGATAAGCCTATGAAAAAATCCCCAGCAACGACTCCAATAAAAGAAGTTCCTGTTGTATCTTCGGTCCAAAGCCAGCCTACGCCTACGCCTGCTTCACCTGCTTTGCCTAAAATTATCAATTCAAAAGTACCTGGACCACTTCCGGGTGGTCATCAACTTCCTATCGGACCAGGTTTCAACGGAGCTTTGTCTCTTTTACAACAACAGGTACTTCAAGAACATAATGCGCCTCATCATCACCACCCTCAGGTTTCTCATCACGCATTAAGCTCTGCTGCTGCTATGTACCATAAATTATTTATGGAACAGGAAGCAAATAGATTAGGAAAAGCACATAGTGATATAGACCACCACCAAAGCCTTGTTCAGCAACCTCAGCAAATACCACCTCAACCACATACACCTCAACTACAGTCGTCCGCCCCATCTAACAATGCTCAGCAATCTCCTTCTCAGCCTACGCCTAAATCAGACTTTACTGAAAGGTTGAACATGATTCGTAATAACATTGGATCGGTATCAGGCACTGATCTAGAAGGCCTTGCAGATGTTTTAAAAAGTGAAATAACTTCATCTGTTGGTAACTTAATCGATTCTATAGTATCGAAGTTTGTTCAGCAAAAGAGGTTTTTAGGTAAACAGTCTGAAGCTGTAGCTGAACAGCTCAATAAAGATATTCTTTTAGCTTCACAACTATTAGACCGAAAATCTCCTAGAACCAAAGTTATTGACAGAGGGAACAGTGGTACAGAAAGGAGTAACAGTGCGAGTAACGGTGTTACTCCTCCGATAGTAACTCCTAGAATCAACGGATCAGTTTTCCCTGGTCTCGGTGTACCACCTGTTCAACCAAGTAACCCAACTAATAATTCAAACGTAAATAACTGCTCCAATAGCAATCCTGAGAATAATATTAACACAATGAATCTACCTCAGGTTAGGCCTTCCCCTAATTCAGGTTTATTTCAACCACCTAAGCCACTAACAACTGTAAGCTCAGCTTCTGCTTCCTTATACTCGTCTATAAGTCAAGTGCAAAGTCATGGCAATCCGTTCGCCGTCTCTGAAGGAAGAGAAAACGCCCCTGAACAAAACGAAGCCCTCAGTCTAGTTGTTGTACCTAAGAAAAAGAGGCACAAAGTTACTGACACAAGAATAACGCCTAGAACAGTAAGTAGAATATTAGCTCAAGATGGAGCACCATCGAGAGGAGTAGAAGAAGAAAGGAAATTCGCGCTAAAGAAAGAAAGCGGAGGAGCAGAAAGTCCACCTCGGCCGTACCACCCGCCACCTCCCCCTATATTACCGGTATCGCTCCCTACGTCCGTTGCTATACCGAATCCAGGACTTCATGAGTCTCAAGTCTTTTCTCCTTATTCGCCGTTTTACCATTCTCAAGTAGTATCGAATTCACCTGAAATGAGGGACTCGCCTCCTCCTTTACCTCATCCACCAAGTCTACTCCATCCTGCTCTTCTGGTGGCAGCACACGCATCTCCGGATTACTCTAGCCTGAGAGTCAATTCCGCTATAGCCTCTACTCCAGACAACCTGGACCGATCTCCGGACTGCAATTCTGGGGATGGTCACTACGACGGAATCACTCCTACTATATCCTTTTCACTCAACAAGTACTATATCTTTTTATTTTTTAAAATTGTGTCAGGCTAGTTTGGTTTCAATTTTATTTACTTATAAAAGTAAAAAATAATTTAATTCATAAACATCTTCAAATTAACAAAGTTAATAATATCGATAAAAGAAGATTGTTTATTAAATAAACGCTGTAATAAAGGGTTTGGGGAGGTAATTATATGCTATAACAGCTGACAGCCATGAGAAGGTTAAGTTAAATAAAATTGAATCCGTAGCAACCTGTTGTTATTATTTAATCTATTTTGTTTATCTTATCTCACTATCCCTGATTCAAATGAACAAACCTTAACCTAACTCGGTAACCAATCACATCAGTTAACTGTTAATTACCATATCTATTAATTGACCATTTGCAAGCGACTACATTTCTACTGTCATGCTTTCTTATTGATATTTAAGCAACTCAATATCTTTTATCTTTATTATCAAACAAATCATTTATTTATTATATAATTATTTATTTACTTTTTTAGTTCAACCCAATTTAGATAATTTTACATTATTTTATCTCGAGTATAAAAATATTTATTATTAACTATAACAAAAAGTTTAAATGCACTTGTCATGTAATTTAAACAAAACTGTTCAACTATAAAGTTATTGAACTTTTTTTATTTGGTTTTTAAAATATTATTTTATTATTACTAAAAATTTATTGTATGAAGTTAACTTGATCCCGCAATTAAAAATTTAATTTATATTTAAATAATAAATGAAATAAAATCTATAGGTTGGTTAAAATTAATTTTCAATCATACTTAAGAGTTATTCAAAGAAGATCCTGTTTCTTCTTATTATTATTTTATTCCTTGTGATCTTATTAATTTTCGTGATGCATTGATCAAGTATGATGTTAAAAAATTAAGTATAAAGTGATGTATTAAGTATGAAGTTAAAAAAATCATCCCTTCATGAATTATTTGCCGGGATCAACTTTTTTTTCTTTATCATTTATTTCTTTTGATGAAATTAATTATTCATAAATAGTTTTTTGGTCTTAGCAGAAACAATAATTACATTGAGTTTTATAAGACTCGTGTCTTTTTCAAATCATTTTGGTTGTTATTTTATTGTCTTTATAAATTCTTTAGTAACCCTTTTTAAAAACTTTGATTTCATATTTTAACCAAGGATCAATATCGGTGTAGTATCACCGAAAGTTTCTTTCGTATCAAAAAGTAAAATAAAAGATTAAATATAATGTCTTGTTACAATATATTTTTTAAAAACTCTTCAGATATCTATTTTGAAAATTATACTTGAGTTAGACTAATATAAATAAGAATCGTAGTAATTAAAAACAAATTATTATACAAAAAATATTATACATAATATTATATGTTATAATATTTTTTTATTTCTACTAAACTATTCCCATTATTAAAAGCATAATTATTATTTATCCTTTTTTACATTTAAAAAAATGTTTTTTTGCATTTATTATGCTTTTTTGCTTGTTTACTTTTTACAGTAAAAATAATCTGGTTATTGAAGAGTAATTTAGCAAGATTCAAAAACTATTTTAACTTAAAGATGTGGTTATTTACCATTACTTTTAATTTTTATCTTAGTTTAAAATTTTTGTATCACATGTTGATTTTTTATTTTTATTATTAATAATTATATTGACCCATAAATACATTTCCATTACGTCAACTAACAAACACTAACTTCTTCTTTAGTTATTTTGACTTAATTGTACATTAAGTCAAAATATCTAATCACAATTATTTTGATTCAGCATAAAGTGACATGTACATAAGCGACTCAATATAAAACTTAAGTGACTCATTTGTATCATTAAATTGTGGCAAGCATACCACGTTAAGTTTTTTCATTAGGTTTTAGCGATTGCCACATATAACTAAACTTTATTAAGTTATAGTCACATCACATTACAAAAAAGCAACTAAAAGATATCATTTATTTAAAAGAAAGTAAATAAGTGCTGATGATGTAAAAATCTATCGAGAAACCCTATTATCAGATATCAGATATATTTCCTAATCTGGAAAGCTTTTTCTACACCAAGTTGTATATTCTTACAGATTTGAAGTCCTACAACTTTATATATTTAACTTCTTAGACTTTGTACGACAAAGGTTTTGTTGTTAAAACTGAAAAGGGAAATAATTACGCAAGTAATGCGTTGAACTAGGGACTATTTAATATAATATGTTCTTCGTTTGTAGCTCTTTTACAATATTACAAATGGTGTCATGTATGTATTATAAGCATAAACTCTCAGTAGTTAAAGAAACTACTGTACTTGGACATCATCGTTATAACCTAGTTAGACCTCGAGTTAAAAGTGTGTGAGTATCGACCAAGCTCTTAGATACAGACGTCATTTTAGACATGGTTTGTAGTTAGACCTTGCAAGCTCTTAGATACAGACGTCATTCTAGACATGGTTTGTAGTTAGACCTTGCAAGCTCTTAGATACAGACGTCATTCTAGACGTGGTTTGTAGTCAGACCTTGCAAGCTCTTAGTTACAGACATCACTCTAGACATAGTTTGTAGTCAGACCTTGCAAGCTCTTAGTTACAGACATCACTCTAGACATAGTTTGTAGTCAGACCTTGCAAGCTCTTAGTTACAGACGTCATTCTAGACATGGTTTGTAGTTAGACCTTGCAAACTCTTAGATACAGACGTAATTTTAGACATGGTTTGTAGTCAGACCTTGCAAGCTCTAGTTACAGACATCACTCTAGACATAGTTGTAGTCAGACCTTGCAAGCTCTTAGTTACAGACATCACTCTAGACATAGTTTGTAGTCAGACCTTGCAAGCTCTTAGTTACAGATATCACTCTAGACATAGTTTGTAGTCAGACCTTGCAAGCTCTTAGTTACAGACGTCATTCTAGACATAGTTTGTAGTTAGACCTTGCAAGCTCTTAGTTACAGACTTAATTCTAGGCATAGTTTGTTGTTAGAAATCTTGCCTTAGTTATTTACGAAAAATACTTGATGTTAGACGACATACATGTAACATTAGCCATAATGAATTTACGGGTAGACAATCTGACTTGGTGGTTAAATATGTTTACAAATTTATTGTTATAAACACTTGTTAGTAAGAGACAAAAGAAATCCCTTACGAATAAAAGCATAAATCGCTAAGAAGTTAAAGAACCTGACCTTTGAGGCTTAGTAATTAATTATCAAGAACTATTCATAATAACACGTCATTTTGAAAATTTGACATAACCCATAAAGACTTTGTTGTTATACAATGAGTGTGCTTTTTATTATCATTGTGCCTTGGTAGTTAGACTTATATGTTAGTATTAACATTCTAGTATTCTAATATTAATACCAATGTTTTTATATTTCTGTTCTCTTCTTTGAAAAACTATATTTTTCATAACTTTGTTGCCAACACTATGGGAACGATTTCCTTGACTGCCATGTCTACAGCTCTACTCTTACACCGATGCACCTGCGGAAGGCTAAGCTCATGTTCTTCTGGGTCAGGTATCCAAGCAGTGCCGTCCTCAAGATGTATTTCCCAGACATCAAATTCAACAAAAACAATACAGCACAACTCGTCAAATGGTTCTCTAATTTCAGGTAATATTTTTAATAAATCCAAACGTTACTCAAATCAAATGTAGTCAATAAGTTTGTTCAATAAGTTGAACCAAACGTTACTCAAATCAAATGTAGTCAATAAGTTTGAACCAAACGTTTACTCAAATCAAATGTAGTCAATAAGTTTGAACCAAACGTTTACTCAAATCAAATGTAGTCAATAAGTTTGAACCAAACGTTTACTCAAATCAAATGTATCAATAAGTTTGAACCAAACGTTCAATCAAATGTAGTCTAAGTTAACCAAACGTTTACTCAAATCAAATGTAGTCAATAAGTTTGAACCAAACGTTTACTCAAATCAAATGTAGTCAATAAGTTTGAACCAAACGTTTACTCAAATCAAATGTAGTCAATAAGTTTGAACCAAACGTTTACTCAAATCATATTCAGTCAATAAGTTTGAACTTATTTAATCTAAAAACGATAGTTAACCAAAAATCTTTAAGAGGATTTGAAGTACGACGCGTGGCACTTACAAATTAAATATTGATTTTAAAAGTCTTGTAAGAATGTATAAAGAACCAAGTTGTACACATATTATCTATAAGTGTGGCATGCACAGCTGGGCCCGCATATATACACGCGACTCAGTCGTTCACCTTAATAATAAACCTTATCGCCTTTTACCTTTAAATTCTTATTTTGTTAAACTTTTTATTGAATCATCAAAACAACATCAAAGGGACATCGAAGGTTTTAAGTTATTAGTTTTTATTTTTTTTTAGTTATTTTTAGTTTTTAGTTTAAGTTTTAGTTAGAGACATCGAAGGTGTTTTAAGTTATTAGTTTTTATTTTTTTAGTTTTTTATTTTTAGTTTATTTTTAGTTTTTAGTTTAAGTTTTTAGTTAGAGACATCGAAGGTGTTTTAAGTTATTAGTTTTTATTTTTTTAGTTTTTTATTTTTAGTTTTTAGTTTAAGTTTTTAGTTAGAGACATCGAAGGTGTTTTAAGTTATTAGTTTTTTTTTTAGTTTTTTTTTTTAGTTTATTTTTTAGTTTTTAGTTCAGTTTTTAGTTAGAGACATCGAAGGTGTTTTAAGTTATTAGTTTTTATTTTTTTAGTTTTTTATTTTTATTTTTTTTAGTTTTTAGTTTAAGTTTTTAGTTAGAGACATCGAAGGTGTTTTAAGTTATTAGTTTTTATTTTTTTAGTTTTTTATTTTTAGTTTATTTTTAGTTTTTAGTTAGAGACATCGAAGGTGTTTCAAGTAGAACTCAAAACATATTACAAGCAAGGGGTGTTATATCCATTTATAATGAGGTTTAATGACATGAAATAACTTAACTTGTAAAAATTCTATAGACTCTAGACAATTATAAGATTAAATATAAATATATCTTTCGCTTATTTAAAGTTATCTCTAACATAATAAAACCAACTTATAAACTTTCTTATTATTCTTTGTTTTTTAATTCTCAAAATTAGTCGATTTGACAAAAATTCAGTTTCCTTGATTTTTCTTCAAACCTTTCAAATTGAAGTTAACATTTAATGTTCACTCTTGATAATTAAATTGAGCTATCTCTTTTCTTTCATTTATTTTTTATCTTTCAATATCATAATAACCATTTACTCATTTTTTTTTTATTTTGTTTTATATCTTATAGTAAAAAAAATATTTATTATTATACAATAAACAATACTTTTCCTATATACCCAGGGTTTAAATAAGGAAAAGCAAAAATAATTAAAACACATCGCTGTGTTTACATTTTTTGTTGCTACATTTATTTGTAATAAAAGTAACAAACCACGGAAACATGGCCAAACATTTATGTTGATACTTAACATAGTCATAAATGTCTGCGCTACCATATTTCTGCAATAGGAATATTTTTTTTACATTCTATAACATTTATTACATTAAAATTAATATTTAAATCAGTTACATTTCATTATATTTTTTCAATTCATTTTTTTTAGTTTATTTCATTTGTTTTGTTCATAATCATCATACTAGTTTTATAATTACTTTATATATACTATTATTTTGAAATATTTTTTTTTTAAATTTTATATTAATTTTCTTTAGTTTATTTCATTTTGTTTTGTTCATAATCATACTAGTTTTATAATTACTTTATATATATACTATATTTTGAATAATTTTTTTTTAAATTTTATATTCATTAAATTATTTTATTCCTTTATTTATTATTCTTTTATATACTTCGAATTTCTTTACATTTAATTTATTTTAAGCCATTCACTTTTCTTCACATTTTTCTTACTTATTTTTGTTTTTAATTATCATACATAATGTTAAACTGAATGCAAGTAAAGCATGTAACATTAAGCTTAAACATGTTGTTAAAACAATATTCAGAATTTTATATTTAATTATAATTGTTTATTGTCTTATATAATTCTTTTATTTTTTTTGTTTTACTGAGTCATTTTTTAAGTTGAAGTAATCTAATGGTACTTCATGTTTAAAAAACTTTTCTTGTCCTTAATTTTGAGAAATTATTAAATCTACGTGAATATCGTTGTCATAAAAGACAAAAAATGTCCCAATTAACCTATTTTCGAAAATCTTTGTATTTTTTATAATTTAGAATTCTAAGGGTACACATCGTACGAAATATAAAGAAAATGTAAAATTGTCAAATGAATTATTAAAGAAAATAAAAATTAATTAGAGAGTCCAGTGTCGTGCATTTTAATTTTTATCAAGGATTACACATACCCCTTTGTTATAATGTTGATGTTTTGTGTAATGTGTAAAAACTTAAAAAACAAAATAAATAACAATAAATTTCAAAAAGAAGCTATAGCAATCTGCTGAACTCAAACTGTAACACTGAAGCATAATGAAAATGAGCTGCTAAAAATCTTTGCTAAGTGGGGGTCTTGCAGAAGGAATCACAATTGTCGACGTTTCTTTTTCACTATTAGAAACATCTTCAGCAGCGTAGAGCATCGTCCTCTTGAGTCTTAGCTAATACCCGTTAAAGCCACACACGCACTCGCTGCATTGCTTTGAGTCAACATTCCGATGCTCTTTGCTGTGGTTAAGGAACATCGAAAACTTTGATTCCTTCTTCAATGCAGTTTTTTTAATCTCTGCATATTAAGGGTTGCTTTAGCGTAATCTGGAAGTTAATGGTGGCATATGGGTATGATATGATAAATAATACTCAGCTTTCTATACGTGAGTTAAAATTTCCATGTACGTATTCTCGATTAAAACCTAAAACCTTTGGAGTACCTTCAAAGATAGCTCCTTTCTTAATAAGCAGCCTGAAGAAGAAAGAAACTGCAGTTTTAGATAGCAGTAGAAACGTTACTTGATGGACTATATATATAATTATGAATGTTTTAACAGGGAATTCTACTACATCCAGATGGAGAAATATGCGAGACAAGCTGTCAGTGAAGGTGTCAAATCATCTGATGATTTGCACGTTAGTGGCGATTGTGAAATATACAGGGTTCTCAATCTGCATTACAACAGAAATAACCATATTGAGGTAATTTTTATACCTTCTTAAAATTGTTTAAGATAGAGAAGTCAAGGCTTTTTATTAAAACAACAGTAATAGTATTATTAGACAGACTACAGTAGTATTATTATTAGACAAACTTGAGTAGTATTATTTTTGTCTGACTACAGTTGTATTATTATTGGACATTCTACAATAGATTTATTATTAGACAGAGTACAGTAGTATTATTTTTGTCAGACTACAGTTGTATTATTATTGGATATTCTACAATAGTTTTATTATTAGACAGAGTATAGTAGTATAATTAAAGGACAGACTACAGTAGTATTATTTTTGTCAGACTACAGTTGTATTATTATTGGACATACTACAATGGTTTTATTATTGGACAGAGTACGGTTGTATTATTATTTGACAGACTATAGTATGATTATTTTTGGATATACTGCAGTTGTAGTAATATAGGATGGACTACAATATTTAACTAAAGATTTTAGTTTACCGTCGAATGTATGGTTGACTCCAATACCGGCACGTCGAAGTAGTATTGTTTCACATTGATTACTTGCTCTGCCTGTACAGAATCTAACGTATGGAAATATCTAAACAATGAACTTTTTATCTTTGCCTCGGTAATTAAAATGAATAAGATCTAATATTATTTAAGCAGCATGTACACGAGTTGAAATATAGTAAAAGTATCTGAATCTGAACTATGCGTTGTTTTCATTAATATAATTTTTATTTTACTGTAGGTTCCTCCAAATTTTCGCTACGTTGTAGAACAGACATTGAGAGAATTCTTCAAAGCCATCCAATCGGGAAAGGACACAGAACAATCATGGAAGAAAAGCATCTACAAGATCATCTCCAGGTTGGACGATCCAGTCCCAGAATACTTCAAATCACCCAACTTCCTTGAACAGTTGGAATAAACTGACGCTACCTCATGAAGATTTTTAATTCAAAAAAGTGTTATTTTAGAAGAAAAAATAAACACACTAACTTATGTGTAAATCGGTCACTAATTCGTGTCAGTTCCTTGTCAAATTTTTTATCTTAGGGTTGTACGTGTATAAATTGTAGTTATATATAAATATTCATATTTTATTTTCACTTTTCTATACAAGTTGTACATATAGTTATATAATTTATCGAGGAGAATCAAAATCATTCTAAATAAGCATCTATAAAATAGATCTTAGCATGAAAAGTTGAGCTCGAAAGATTTTATTCTTTTGACATTCGGGTGTCCGAGTTTTGTTCTTTTTGTTTTAATCAATGTATGTATTAAAAATATTTAAAAGAATAATAATTAAATTATTATTATAAATTTAAAATTTTGAAGTTAAGCTGTGTTATTAAATTAAACTTTGTCGAAGGGTATCTACGTTCCTTATGGTCGGGAGATTATAGTGGTGAATTAACCCATCGGAATGACAACTGTTATTTTCTTAGTTATTATTTTTTGTTATTCCGAACCGACCGACCAGTTTCCTATTTTTAATATAATTAGTTTTTTGTTTGAATTTATTGTAAAATCATTTTATTATGGTAAGAGTATGAAATGATTATGGAAACTTTAAATCCTAATTAAAACTAAATAAAAAAAAAATTTTAAATAAAAATGTTGAGTATCCATTTAACAACGAGTTATTAATGTGATAGTGTTATTTTTATGTCGAATCATTTCGACTAAATTGTTAAAAAAATTAAATGGAGTTACAAATTTAATAACACGGCGCGGGGTGAAGAGGGATGTGAAGTGGCTCGGAGATGCGGCGGTTTGTGCAACTATTCTACACGCGACGCGAGTCCGGCCACTCCCCTTCTTGACCTAATCATACCTGTACTACGCATTCCTCTCTTTATTTGTACAAATTATTTTATTAAAAAGAAAAAAAAATAATAAAAAATATATTATGTATAATGAATTTATAGATATATTTATAAAATGAAAAATATAAATATATATTGTGTAATTAATCTAAAATGTTTAGGATATTTATAATTTTTTTCAAGTTTTTAATTTTTAATATATTTACCACATCTAAGAAAATATATATGTAATATAAATATAATTTCGTGGTATTATAATTAAGAAAATAAATATAATATGAGAGGCAAGTTTTTAGTCTACTAAGTTCACTTGTTGTTAAGCATTTAGATAAGGATATATAATCACTCAAGCTGTAAATCAGATAGTTACAATTACATTACGCGTGTCGTCCTTACCATACTAGCACATTTTTATTAACACTTAAATTAATTAATTTTAAAATTACATAATCAATTTTTTTTACTAATTACAATTTCAACATCTTTAAATACTTTCTTGGCTTAAAACCATTTCGAATAAAACTTTTTAAGAATACTTCCAATAATTTCGCTTGATTTGAAAGTACCACGAAAGAAATATGTAACAGAAGTCGTTGCTATGTTAAACAAGTAAGTATTAGGAGATGCCACAAAAATAATAACAAGTTTCGAAATCAAATTTGATATCGAAAGTAGATAGCATAGTGGTATAATATTACTTCATAGTAAACTCTACTGTCTAGTTACAACTATAATTCTTAGTATAATACTACTACATAGCAGAGTGGTATAATACTACTTCATAGTATAACTCTACTGTCTAGTATACAACTATAACTTCTTAGTATAATACTACTACTTGCAACAATACTACTACCTAGATTTTTTAGCGTTATAATACGTTGTATAATACAGCTACTATTTATAGTAATAGTAATACTTAAAGTAATAGTACAACTACCTAGTATAAGAATACTATACTACTTGGATATATTATATCCAACTATATCATAATTTAAAATGATTTTAAGCCGACTAAAAGTATTTAAATTTTTTTATTCTATTTCAATTAATCAATTATGTTTAAATTACTTAAATTTTTATTTTATTGCAATTTATATCGTTTTTGTAAATTTTCAAAGAAATTTAATTTTTGTTTTTACTTAAATATTTATTTAATTATTTGTTTACTTAAGTTATTAAAGATTACTTTTAGTGTAAAAATAATCTTATTATAACAAAAAAAATTATAATTAATGCAATAAACTGCTAAATAGTCAGATGATAACTGCGTTCTTACATTAGCCTTAATAATTTTAAAA